>PITA01004607.1:102752-121587 GCA_004023965.1 Spilogale gracilis | reverse complement strand
GTTTGAGTAGTTCTTTATAGATCTTGGATACCAGCCCTTTGTCTGTAGTGTCATTTGCAAATATCTTCTCCCATTCTGTGGGTTGCCTCTTTGTTTTGTTGATTGTTTCCTTTGCTGTACAGAAGCTTTTTATTTTGATGAAGTCCCAGAAGTTCATTTTCGCTTTTGTCTCCTTTGCCTTTGGAGACATGCCTTGAAAACCATTAATATTTTTATGTCCTTGGGTAAGCTGCTCCATGCATTCTTGCAAGATTTATACTTGAATTCAGTGTATGAAAACATACTCCTCTGAAACAGACCATGTGATTCTTTATGGTGTTTATATCTCTGATGAATTAGCTATTTATTTATGTTTGTAATCTGCCCTATTCCACTAGATCTTTTAACATTAGTTATTTTCAATTTCTTTCTAGTTTTTCCAAAGTCTTGGTCATCTCTATATGGTTCTGTTGGTTGCATTTCATCTCAAATTTTTTTGCTATTTTATGTATTTCAAAGTTTTTGATTGAACGCCATGCATAATAAGTAGAAGAACAGAAGACATTTATGTAAATGTTATTTAAGTCAGAAAATGGGCATATATCTTCTCCGGTCAACTTGAGAGTGTAAAGTTTCGTGTCAGTCTATTCAAAACATGAACTGAGTTTAAGGTTTTTTGGGGTTTTTTGTTTTTTGTTTTTGTTTTTGTTTTTTTTTTTTTGCTACTTCCAATACTATCAATGTAATAAAGGCTTCAAATTCTTCTAGAAGTGGAATGTTGTTATTATCGTGTGCTTAAGGTGGAGAACAGAATGATATTTCTCAGTTTCTGCTTACCTCATATCTTTTTTTATTGTTACTTAAATTTTTTTCCAGTGTTCCAAGATTCAGTCCCCATTCCCTACACCCAGTGCTCCATGCATTAGGTGCCCCCAGTACCCACCACCAGGCTCTCCCATCCCTCCACCCCCCTCCCTCCAAGTCCCTCAGTTTGGTTCTGTGTCCAAAGTCTCTGTTGTTTCGTTTCTTTCCCTGGATTACCCTACTTCCCATTTACTTTCCTACTCCCACTGTCCTCCAGGTTACCCCTCATGCACCGCAAGTAAGTGAAACCATGTGATACTTGACTTTATCTACTTGGCATTTCACTCAGCATAATCTCTTCCAGTCCAGTTCATGTTGCTACAAAAGTTGGATATTTATCCTTTCTGATGGAGGCATAGTATTCCATTGTATATATGTACCACATCTTCTTTATCCATTCATCTGTTGATGGGCACCTTAGCTCTTTACACAGTTTGGCAATTGTGGCCATTGCTGCGATGAACATTGGGGTACATAGGGCCCTTCTTTTCACTACATCTGTATCTTTGAGGTAAATGCCCAGTAGTGCAATTGCAGGGTCATAGGGTAGCTCTATTTTTAATTTTTTAAGGACTCTCCACACTGTTTTCCAAAGCGGCTGCATCAGTTCACATTCCCACCAAGAGTGTAAGAGGGTTCCCCTTTCTCTGCAGCCTCTCCAACACTTGTTGTTTCCTGACTTGTTAATTTTGGCCATTCTGACTGGTGTAAGGTGGTATCTCAGTGTGGTTTTGATTTCAATTTCCCTGATAGCTAGTGATGCTGAATATTTTTTCATGTGTCTGTTAGACATTTGTATATCTTCTATGGAGAAGTGCCTCTTCATGTCTCTTGCCCATTTTTCGACGTGTTCATCTTCTTTTTGGGTGTTGAGTTTGAGTAGTTCTTTATAGATCTTGGATACCAGCCCTTTGTCTGTAGTGTCATTTGCAAATATCTTCTCCCATTCTGTGGGTTGCCTCTTTGTTTTGTTGAACGTTTCCTTTGCTGTACAGAAGCTTTTTATTTTGATGAAGTCCCAGAAGTTCATTTTCGCTTTTGTCTCCTTTGCCTTTGGAGACGTGTCTTGAAAGAAGTTGCTGTGGCCGATGTCAAAGAGGTTACTGCCTACGTTCTCTTCCAGGATTTTGATGGATTCCTGCCTCACGTTGAGGTCTTTCATCCATTTTGAGTTTGCCTTTGTGTGTGGTGTAAGAGAATGGTCTAGTTTCATTCTTCTATATGTAGCTGTCCCATTTCCCCAGCACCATTTATTGAAGAGACTGTCTTTTTTCCACTGGATATTTTTTCCTGCTTTGTCAAAGATGATTTGACCATAGATTTGTGGGTCCATATGTGGACTCTCCACTCTGTTCCATTGGTCAATTTCTCTGTTTTTGTGCCAGTATCACACTGTCTTGGTAATCACAGCTTTGTAATAAAGCCTGAAGTTAGGTAATGAGATGCCCCCAGCTTTGCTTTTCTTCTTCAGCAATTCCTTAGCGATTCCGGGTCTTTTTTGGTTCCATATAAATTTTAGGATTGTTTGTTCCAACGTTTTGAAGAATGTTGGTGGAATTTTGATCAGAATGGCATTGAAAGTGTAGATTGCTCTGGGCAGTATAGACATTTTGACAATGTTTATTCTTCTGATCCATGAGCATAGAATGCTTTTCCATCTTTTTGTGTCTTCTTCAATTTCTTTCATGAGTGTTCTGTAGTTCCTTGAGTACAGATCCTTGACTTCTTTGGATAGGTTTATTCCTAAGTATCTTATAGTTTTTTGTGCTATAGTAAACAGAATTGATTCTCTGATTTCCCTTTCTATTTTTTCATTGTTAGTGTATAAGAATGCAACTGATTTCTGTGCATTGATTTTGTATCCTGCAACATTACCAAATTGTTGTATGAGTTCTAGTAGTTTGGGGGTAGAGTTTTTTGGGTTTTCCACATAGAGTATCATGTCATCTGCAATGAGAGAGAGTTTGACTTCCTCTTTGCCAAGCTGGATACCTTTTATTTCTTTCTGTTGCCTGATTGCTGTTGCTAGGATTTCTAACACTATGTTGAACAGTAGTGGTGAGAGTGGGCATCCTTGCCTTGTTCCTGATCTCAGAGGAAAGGCTGTCAGTTTTTCCCCATCGAGGATGTTATTCGCTCCGGGTTATTTGTTAGATTTTATGAGGTTGAGAAATGTTCCCTCTATCCCTATACTTCGAAGAGTTTTGATCAGGAACGGATGTTGTATTTTGTCAAATGCCTTTTCTGCATCAATTGAGAGTGCCATGTGTTTCTTCTCTCTTTTCTTATTGATTTGTTCTATCACATTGTTTTGCGAGTGTTGAACCACTCTTGCATCCCTGGCATAAAACCCACCTGGTCATGGTGGATAATCTTTTTAATGTATTGTTGGATCCTGTTAACAAGGATCTTGTTGAGAATCTTGGCATCTGTATTCATCAGCGATATTTGTATGAAGTTCTCCTTTTTGATGGGGTCTTTGTCTGGTTTGGGGATTAGAGTGATGCTGGCTTCATAGAAAGAGTCTGGAAATTTTCCTTCTGTTTCTATTTTTTGAAAGAGCTTCAGGAGAATAGGTGTTATTTCTTCTTTGAATGTTTGGTAGAATTCCCCAGGGAATCCATCTGGTCCTGGACTCTTGTTTTTGGGGAGGTTTTTGATCACTGCTTCAATCTCATTACTAGATATAGGTCTATTCAAATTGTCAATGTCTTCCTGTTTCAGACTTGGTAGTTTATAGGTTTCTACAGATGTATCCATCTGTTCTAGGTTGTTAATCATATTGGCATATAATTGTTTATAGTAATTTTTGATGATTGTTTCTATTTCCTTGGTGTTAGTCGTGATCTCTCCCCTTTCATTCATGATTTTATTACTTTAGGTCTTCTCCCTTTTCTTTTGGATGAGTTTGGCCAATGGTTTATCAATCTTATTGATTCTTTCAAAGAACCAGCTTCTAGTTTCGTTGATGCATTCTACTGTATCTCTAGTTTCTGATTCATTCATCTCTGCTCTAATACTTATATTTCATGCCTTGTGTAGGGGGTTGGTTTAATTTTTTGTCGATTTTCCAGTTCTTTAAGGTGTAATGAGAGTTGGTGTATTTGGGATTTTTCAATTTTTTTGAGTGAGGCTTGGATGGCTATAAATTTCCCCCTTAGGGCTGCCTTTGCTGTATCCCATAGGTTTTGGATGGATGTGTCTTCATTCTCATTGGTTTCCATGAAGTGTTTCAGTTCTTCTTTGATTTCTTTTACCTCATATCTTTTAACCATCACTGTATGCCTGTGCCATAGAAGATTTTTCTCTCCCTGATCTTTGTCCTTGACTAATAGTAGACAGCTATTGGTTGTCATTGTGTACTAGGATTGTTGTAGAGACAGAAAATCTCTCTTTGGGCATTGGGCAGTTGTAGTTTTAGGCAGACTTTGTGTGCCTGGGTGTATGCAGTGAGTCTCCATCAATATCCTTGTCCAATCTTACTATGGCAAACATTGCTTAGCATCTGTTATTGACCCTTAGTATCTGTTATTGACCTTGTTGGTTTCCTGTTTTTTCTCAATAATAGCAGTCATCTGGTAGTTATTAGTTCAGGTTCCTGGGACCAACACATTTTTCTTCTTTTCTATAAGAGTATAGAGTTTATCAGGGCACCTAGATAACTTAGTCATTAAGTGTCTGCCTTTGGCAAAGGTCATGATCCCAGGTCCATGCCAGGCTTCCTTTTCCACTGGAAGCCTGCTTTCCCCTCTCCCACTCCCCCTGCTTGTGTTCCTTCCCTTACTGTGTCTCTGTCTGTCAAATAAATAAATAAAATCTTAAAAAAATGAATATAGAGTTTTTCCTCCAAAATATCTGCCAATAAAAATAGATATTTTTTTCCCTGCATACTTTGGAAAGCACATTTTCTACTTCTCCCAAGAGATATAAGAGTTTTTTCTTGTTATCCCTCCCCATGATGCAGTGGATCTTTTCAACTTTCCTGGGGACAACACAATTTTCCACCTCCCTTCTCATGGCTTAAGGCTTTTTTTGCTTTGCAGAAGAGAATGATGTGGGGAAGAAAATGTAGTTTTCCACCTGTTCTGTGTAGGCAGCTGATCACCTTATGCATGACTTTATCACTGAGGGGAATTTATGCTAGTATGCCTCCAGTCTTTCTCATGAGCACATAAAAAGACAATGAAAAAAGAGATTATAAATATTACCCTTTTTACTTGGCATACCAGACTGACATGCCAGTTCACATATGACTTTTAAGAGTTTATTAGAAATTTATTTGATATTTTTGTTGCCTGATTTTATGGTAGCCACCTTTCTTCTGTGCTCTGGTGTCAACGTTATGCCGGTTTAGTTGGGTTGTAAATTATTTAATAACTAGTTCAATATTTTGAGTAATTGATCTGTTTTTCAATTTCTCTTTGCAAAAGTAATATTTCTTCTTGTCATTTTTGTAAGCTACATTTCCCTAGAAAATTGTTAATCTTGAGCAAGCTTTTTTATTCATTCAAATTCAGGTAGCCAACATATAGTACATTATTAGTTTCAGATGTAGTGTTCAGTAATTCATCAGTTGTGTATAACACTCTTTGCTCATCACATCAAATGCCATACTTAATGTCCATCACCCAATTACCACATCCCCCCACCAAGCTCCCCTTCTGCAACTCTGTTTTTTCCCTATAGTTAAGAGTTTCTCATGGCTTATCTCCCTCCCTGATGACTTCCCATTCAGTTTTCCTATACTTCCCATGATTCTTTGTGCTGTTTCTTATATTCCATCTGTGAGTGAAACCATATAATTCTTTTTCTCTGACTGACTTACATTGCTCAGCATAGTACCCTCCAGTTCCATCCATGTCAGTGTAAATGTTAAGTATTCATCCTTTCTGATTCCTGCGTAATATTCCATTGTATATATATATATATATATATATATATATATATATATATATATATATACACATATATACCACATCTTCTTTATCCATTAATCTGTCTGTCAAGGGACATCTGGACATCTTGACTCTTTCCAGTTTGGCTATTGTGGACATTGCTGCTATGAACATTGGGGTGCATGTGCCCCTTTGGACACCACATTTGTACCTTTGAGGTAAATACCTACTAGTGCAATTGCTGAGTCATGGGGTAGCTCTATTTTTAACTGCTTGAGGAACCTCCATACTTTTTTCCAGAGTGGCTGTACCAGCTTGCATTCCCATCAATGGTGTAAGAGGGTTCCCCCTTTTTCACATCCTTTCCAACATTTGCTGTTCCCTGACTTGTTAATTTTTGCCATTCTGACTGGTTTGTAGTTTTGATTTGTATTTCCCTGATGACAAGTGATGTAGAGCATTTTTTCAAGTGTTTGTTGGCTATCCGTATGTCTTCTTTGGAGAAATGTCTGTTCACGACTTCTGCCCATTTCTTGATTGGATTATTTGGTTTTGGGGTGTTGAATTTGAGAAGTTCTTTATAGATTATGGATACTAGACCTTTACCTGATATGCCATTTGCAAATATCTTCTCCCAATCCATAAGTTGCCTTTTAGTTTTGTTTCTTTTTTTTAAAGATTTTATTTCTTTATTTGACAGAGAGAAACACAGCGAGAGAAGGAATACAAGCAGGGTGAGTGAGAGAGCGAGAAGCAGGCTTCCCGCTGAGCAGGGAGCCCAAAGTGGGGCTCAATCCCAGGTCTCCGGGATCTTGACCTGAGCCAAAAGCAGTCACTTAAACAACTGAGCCACCCAGGCACCCCCTGACTTTTAGTTTTTTGACTGCTTCCTTTGCTATGCAGTTTTTTTATCTTGATGGATTCTCAATAGTTCATATTGGTTTTCTATCCCCTACCTTTGCAGATGTGTCTAGCAAGAAGTTTTGTAGCTGAAGTTGAAGAGATTGCTGCCTGTGTTCTCCTCTAAAATTTTGATAGATTCTTGTCATACATTTAGGTCTTTCATCCATTTTGAGATAATCTTCTTTTTTTTAAGATTTTATTTATTTATTTGACAGAGAGAAACATAGCTAGAGAGGGAACAGAAGCAGGGGGAGTGAGAGAGGGAGAAGCAGGCTTCCCACTGAGCAGGAAGCCTGATGTGGGAGTTGATCCCGGGTCTCCTTCATCATGACCTGAGCTAAAGGCAGTCACTTAACCAACTGAGCCACCCAGGAGCCCCTTGAGATAATCTTCTTGTGGAGAAAGAAAATGGTTCAGCTTCATTCTTCTACATGTGGCTGTCCAATTTTCCCAGCACCATTTATTGAAGAGACTGTTTTTATTTCCCCATTGGATATTCTTTCCTGCTTTGTCAAAGATTAGTTGACCATAGACTTGCAGGTTCATTTCTGAGTTTTTTGTTCTGTTCCATTGATCTATGTGTCTGTTTTTATGTCAGTACTTTATTGTCTTGATGATTACAGCTTTATAATATAGTTTGAAGTCTGGTGTTGTGATGCCACCAGGTTTGGTTTTCCTTTTCAACATTCCTCTGGATATTTGGGGTCTTTTCTAGTTCCATACAAGCTTTACAATTATCTTTTCCAGCTCTGTGAAAATGCCAGTATTATTTTGATAGGGATTGCATTGAATGTGAAGATTGCACTGGATAACACAGACTTTTTAACAATGTTTATTCTTTTAATCCATAAGCATGGAATGTTTTTTCATCTCTTTGTGTCTTTCTCAATCTCTTTCATAAGCATTCTCTAGTTTTTAGAGTACAGATCCTTTACCTCTTTAGTTAGGTTTATTCCTAAGTATCTTATGGCTTTTGGTACAATTGTAAATGGGGTCGATCCCTTGATTTTTCTTTCTTCTGTCACATTGTTAATGTATAGAAATGCAACTGATTTCTGTGCTTTGATGTTATATCCTGCCACAGTGCTAAATTCTTGTTTAAGTTCTATCAATTTTGGTGTGTAGTATTTTGGAGTTCTACATAAAGTATCATGTCATCTGCGAAGAGTGAAAGTTTGACTTTTTCTTTTGCTAAATTGAATGCTTTTTATTTCTTTTTAGTTGTCTGATTGCTGAGGGTGGGAATTCTGGTATTATATTGAACAACAGTGGTAAGAGTGGGCATCCCTGTCATGTTCCTGACATATGTTTTTTTTTTCCCATTTGAGAATGATATTTGCTGCGGGCTTTTCATAGATGGCTTTTATGATATTGAGGTATGTTCCCTCTATCCCTACATGGTAGAGAGTTTAAATCAAGAGAGAATGCTGCATGTTGTCAGAGTTCTGGGATTGAGACTTGCATCAGGCTCCCTTCTCAGTGAGAGGCCTGCTTCTCCCTCTCTCACTCCCTCTCTTGTGTTCCCTCTCTTGCTGTGTTTCTCTCTATCAAATAAATAAAATCTTTAAAAAAATAAAAAAACAAATAACAAAAAGTCTTTTTTAAAGATTTTATTTATTTATTTGACAGAGAGAGAGGGAGAGAACACAAGCAGGGGGCATGGGAGAGGGCGACACAGGCTTCCTGCTGAGCAGAGAGCCTGATGTGGGGCTTGATCCCAGGACCCTGGGATCATGACCTGAGCTGAAGGCAGACACTTAAGCAACTGAGCCATCCCTGAAAAGTCTTTAAGAAAAACTGGCAACAACTCCTGGAGGCTGTGTAAGCCAGTGGTGCTCTAGTCGAGGGGTGGGAAGGCAAAGCTGATTGCCCCTAGAGAAAAGCCAATATTAGGCACAGAAAAGAATTAATTCATAGTCAACACTGAGTGTAGCTCCTAGCCCCTCATCACCAGACCCCCTATCTCCCAGACAAGGGGGCTAAGACATAGCCCTACCCACTGTGAAGAGTGCCTGCCAGTCCCATCTGAACAGAAGGGCTGTTGAAAACTCCTGGAAGCTGTGTGGCCCAGTGGTGCTCAAACCTAGAGAAGGCAGGTAGAGCCAATAGTTTGTAAAGTTAAGCAAGTGGAACTGTTTGGCCATGGAACTTGGCATCTGGGATTGTTTGAGTTAAAACCACATTTAAGAAACAGAACAAAAGAACAAGAAAAAATAGACAAAGAAGAAACAGAATATGAACTATAGAGAACAAACAGATGGTTACCAGAGAGGAGGTTGGTGGGAGGGCGATGGGTGAAACAGGTGAAGCAGATTAAAGTCATACTTCTCTTGATGAGTACTAAGTATTATATGGAGTTGCTGAATCACTGTACTGTGCATGGGGAAACCAATATAACCCTATGTATTAACTACACTGGAATTAAAAAACACACAAAAAAACTTTGCCAGTATAAGAGCTGTTTTTTTCCACTGTACCCAGGCAGGGAACCTAATTCATAGCCCATTCATTGTTGAATATGCTCTTTAGCCTGACTAGGGAACATAACCAGAGCACATAGGAAGCTGCATAGCCTATTGAACAGCTTTCTGTACAATGTCACTTAAGCTGACAACACAAACCATAGTTTCCCTGTCTGCATAGCAAAACTAGTGGCCCCTCATGACAAGGGAGTTGAGTGTACACTTAGACCAGATTCATACCTCAAACAATAACCTCAGCAGACCCTGGGTCTCATCCTGCTGCCCTGCCAATTCAGAGAAGCTACTTCAGAGCATTACTGCAACAGAAAATAGTACCCAACCATCTAGTATGCATGAATGGACTATCCAAGAAATCATGGCGTCTATACTACAGCTTCAATTAGGTAGAAAATCAACTGAGCAGACCTTTTCAACTTTCTCAGCCAGGATTACACATACATCTCTGTGCTCAGAGCCCAAACAGTTGCCTTGACCTACAATAAACCATGATATCAGGTTTCATCTGCCCAAGGATGTTATCAGCAGACACACAGAGCAACTGAAACTAAGTTGACTGGTGAAAAACATTCTCTTGCAATGCAAACATGTAAATATGGAAGAGGAGTTGGATTACTCAAATGCATACATACCAATGTTAAGAATCAAGAATCACACACACACACACACACACACACACACGCACACACATGCACAAAGAAACACTCATACGCATACAGACATGCACACACCCCACACATAACCAAAGGAAACTAATAGTTCTGATGACTGATTCTCAAGAAATGGAGATCTGTGAACTGTCAAATGCTTCAGAATAATCCTTTTAAAGAAGTTTAGCAAAAAACAGAAAAAAACCAGAAAAAAACTAAATAAAATTAGTAAAGAGTGCATAAATAAAATGGAAAATTTCAAAGGAAAATAGCAACCATCCAATAAACCTTCCCAGAAACCTTATAATTAAAAAACACAGAAGCTGAAGTGGATAATTCAATAGAGTTTCCTTTTCTAAAGATTTTATTAATTAATTAATTAATATTATTATTTATTTTAGAGAGAGTGTGAGAGAGAGAGAGAGAGAGAGAGAGAGAGAGAGAGAGAGAGAGAGAGAGAGAGAGAGAGAGATCATGAGCAGGGGAGAGGTTATAGGGAGAGGCAGACTCTCTGCCTAACGCACGAATTGGTTCCAGGACCCTGGAATCATGACCTGAGCTGAAGGCAGCCACTTAACCAACTGAGCCACCCAGGTGTCCCTGCCTAAAAAATTATAAAAGAAGTAATATTGTTTATATTTGCAGAAGACATAATATTTATATAGAGAAATCCTAGACTCAAGCAAAATAAATAGATTTAATCAATGAATTCAATAAGGTTACAAGATACAAAATTAACCTTCAAAAATCAGTGGGCCTTAAACTCATGACCCTGAGATCAAGACCTGAGCTGAGATCAAGAGTTGGACACTTAATCTACTGAACTACCCAGGTGTCCCTCAAATCAGTGGTATTTCTATGTACCAATAACAATTTTCTGTAAAAGAAATAAAGAAAACCATCTAATTTACAATAGTATCAAAACAGTAAAATACTTGAAATAAATTTAACTAAGGAGGTGAAAGATTTATCTTTTTAAAACTAAAAGTTATTGGGGCACCTGGGTGGCTCAGTCATTAAACGTCTGCCTTTGGCTCAGGTCATAATCCTGGAGTCCTGGGTTTGAGCCCCACATCAGGCTCTCTGCTTAGCAGGGTGCCTGCCTCTCCATCTCCTACTCCTCTGCTTGTCTTCCCTCTCTAGCTGTGTTCTTTCTGTCAAATAAATAAATAAAATCTTTTTAAAATAAACCTACAAGTTATTCATGAAATAAATCAAAGACATAAATAAATGAAAGGACACCTTATGTTCATAAATTGGAGGAATTAATATTATTAAAATGCCAATACTACCTAAAGCTATCTATACATTAAGTGCAATCCCTAATAAGATTCAGATTGTAATTTTGCAGAATCAGGAAAAAAAAAAAACACTCCTAAAGTTTACGTGGAGCCACAAGAGACCCAGAAAAGCCACGAAACACTAAGAAACTAGAACAAAGCAGGAGACATTACAATTTTTTATTTCAAATATACTATAAACCTATAGTTATCAAACTGTATAGTACTGGTATAAAACTGACAAATAGATCAATGAAACATAATTGAGATATCAGAAATAAATCAAAGTATATACTGTCAGTGATTATTTGGCAAGGGGGTCAAAAATATTAAATGGAGAAGAGAGAGTGTCTTCAATAAATGATACTGGGATAACTGGATATTCATAAGTAAATGGATGAAACTGGACCAATATCTTATGTCACTCATAACTGTTATCTCAAAACGGATTAAAAACTTAAATGTGAAACCTGAATTTGTGAAACTCCTAGAAGAAAATTTAGGAATAAATCTTTTTGACATAGGCCTTCATAATGATTTTTTTGATATGATACTTAAAGCACAAGAAACATAAAAAAGTGGGATGACATCAAATTAAAACCCTGTACAGCAAAAGAAATCAAAGCAAAGTAAAAAGACAGCCTGTGAAATGAGAAAAAATATTTGCAAACCATGTATCTAATAAGGGGTTAATACCCAATATATATATAACTCTTATACAACTCAATAGCAAAAATCAAAGAACTTAATTTAAAAAAGACAAAGGGGCTGAATAGACATTTCTCCAAAGAAGATATACCAAAAAAACAATAGGTACATAAAAAAATGTTTAATGTCATTAGTTATTAAGGAAATGCAAATTAAAATCACAAAAAAAGTAAGCACTCCTAAACACCAACCCTGTAAAAATGGAAGAGAGGTCTTTTTAATGGATGTAGTAATGTAAGGAGATAGAAGCATGAATTTCCCATTCTACTGTTCTTCCAATCTTGATTCCATGAGGGCAAGGGATGACTGTGATTGAAAATGGAACTCATATAAATGACATCTTTTGAACTTGAAAAAAAAAAGGAAATGCAAATTAAAATCACAATGAGATATTGCTACACACCTGTTAGAATGACCATTATCAAAAAGATAAGATGTGGGCGCTTGGGTGCCTCAGTAGGTTAAAGTCTCTGCTTTTGGCTCAGATCATGATCTCAGGGTCCTGGGATTGAGGTCCACATCAGGCTCTCTGCTCAGCAGGGAGCCTGCTTCCTCCTCTCTCTCTGCCTGCCTCTCTGCCTACTTGTGATCTCTCTCTTTCTCTGTCAAATAAACAAAATCTTAAAAAAAAGATAATATGTAACTAATGTTGGTGTGGATGAGACAAAAAAGCTCTTGTACACTGTTGCTATTGTAAATTGATAAAGGCACCATGTAAAAGAATGTAAAGAATTCTCAAAAAAATGAAAATAGAATTACCATAAGATCAAGACAGTTCACATCTGGGAATATATATATGTATAAAAACACCAAAAATACTAACACAAAAATGTATCTTTGCCCCATATTCTTAGCAGCACTATTTATAATAGTCAAGGCATGGAAACACCTAAGTGTCAATGAGCGGATAAATGGATAAAGAAATTCCGGTATATAGAGACTTTGGAATACTATTCAGCCAAAGAAAATGAGAACATCCTATTTGCAACAATATGGGTGCACCTTGAAAGCATTATGCTAAGTGAAATAAATCAAAGAGAGAAAGACAAATATTATATGATCTTACTTAGATTTGGAATGTAAAAAAAACCCACAAAGTTATAGCAAAAACAGATCAGATTTGTGGTTAACAGAAGCACAGGTTGAGCGAGGGAGAGTGGACGAAGGTTGTCAAAGGTTACAAACATCCAGGTATAAGATAACTAAGTAGTAGGCATGTAATATACAACATGATGACTATAATTAACACTGCTGTATGCTATATAGAAAAGATATTAAGAGAGTAAATCTTTTGTTATCAAAAAATAAAATAAAATAAAACCTTTTCAATAGTTCTAGAAATTCTTACTCAGTCCAGTGGCATGGTCACAAAGTTATACAAATGATGCCATCACAGACCATTCTTGCCATAGCTGTCTATAAATGCTTTTGAAGAAGAATCAAATTCTTTCAAGGAAGAATAACTATGAATCATAAATGACATAAAATAGCCATGATTATAGATCTGATTGAGAGTTCCTTTGATAAGGAATTTAGTTATTTCTGTGAAATACATTTTAACAAAAATAACTGGATGATAAGAGTATTGATAAATTTCTGTGAACTTCAAACAATTCCTGGAGCATCTACACTTGTAACAAATATCCTTTTACATATGCTAAGAAGATTTATCATCACTTTTTTTTTACAATGCTTCCCATGTAATTTAACATAATGAATAAATATAATTGGTTTAACATCTTCTTCTATAAGATGAGAGCCAAGATCTTTTCAGAATTTCCAGAGACCTTCTGGGAAATCTCAAAATTAGTAGAGCTCAAAAGTACTCTAACTACACAAATAATGAATCATCGAAAACTACATAAAAAACCAGTGAAGTATTGCATGGTGACATAACATAACATAATGAAAAAAAGTACTCCATCTAGAATTTCATTTGGGGAAGTTGGTAAAAATGTCAAAAGATTTGGAACTTGGCTAAATAGAATCACTGTGAAGCAATATCTAGCTATCTATTAAACCAAAGAGAAAATTTAAGAAAAAGTAAAAAGAAAATACAGAAAGTTACATAACTTGTGGCTCAGTCAGTTAAACACCTGCATTTGGCTTATGTCATGATCCCAGGGTTCTGGGTTTGAGGCCCACATAGGGCTTCCTGCTCAGCAGAGTCTCATTCTCCCTCTCAATTTCCCCTTCCACCTATTTGTTTTTTTTTTTTTTCTCTCTCTCTCAAAAATAAATAAATAAATCGGGGCGCCTGGGTGACTCAGTTGGTTAAGCAACTGCCTTCAGCTCAGGTCATGATCCTGGAGTCCCAGGTTCGAGCCCTGCATTGGGTTCCCTGCTTGGCAGGAGGCCTACTTCTCCCTCTGTCACTCCCCCCTGCTTGTGTTCCCTCTCTAGCTGTGTTTCTTTCTGTCAAATGAATAAAATCTTAAAATAAATAAATAAATAAAATATTTCTTTTCTTTTATTACATTATTTTATTTTTTCAGTGTTCAAGATTCATAGTTTATATCCCACACTCAGTGATCCATGCAATTTGTGCCCTCAATACCCACCACCAGGCTCACCTATCCCTCACCCTTCCATTCCAAGACACTCAGATTGTTTCCGAGTCCAAAGTCTCTCATGTTTCATTCCCCTCCCTGACTTACCCCAGTTCACATTTCTTGTCCTTCTCCTACAGGCCTCCATATTACTCCTTATGCTCCACAAGTAAGTGAAACCATATGATAATTGCTTGGCTTATTTCACTCAGCATAATCTCCAATCCTGTAAGTGTTGCTACAGAAGTTGGGAGTTCATCCTTTCTGATGGAGGTATAATATTCCATCATATATATGGACCATATCTTCTTTATCCATTCGTCTGTTGAAGGACACCTTGGCTCTTTCCACAGCTTGGCGATTTTGGACATTGCTGTTATGAACATTGAGTTACATATGGCCCTTCTTTTCACTACATCTCTGTCTTTGTAGTAAAAACCCAGTAGTGCAATTGCAGGGTCATATGGTAGCTCTATTTAATTTTTTAAGGAATCTCCATGCTGTTTTCCAAAGTGGCTGAACCAACTTGCATTCCCACCAACAGTGTAAGGGGGTTCTCCTTTCTCCACAGCCTCTCCAACACTTGCTGTTTCCTGTCCTGTTAATTTTAGCCATTCTGACTGGTGTAGGCTGGTATCTCAATGTGGTTTTGATTTTCATTTCCCTGGTAGCTACTGATGACGAACAATTTTTCATGTGTCTGTTAGCCATTTGTATGTCTTCCATGGAGAAGTGCCTCTTCATGTCTTCTGCCCATTTTTTATATGATCATCCTTTTTTTGGTTGTTGAGTTTGAGGAGCTCTTTATAGATCTTGGGTATCAGCCTTATTTCTGTAGTGTCATTTGCGAATATCTTCTCCCAATCCGTGGGTTGCCTCTTTGTTTTGTTGACTTTTTCCTTTGCTGTGCAGAAGATGTTTATTTTGACAAAGTCACAAACGTTCATTTTTTTATTGTTACTTAAAATTTTTTTCCAGTGTTCCAAGATTCATTCCCCATTCCTCACACCCAGTGCTCTACGCAATATGTGCCCCCAGTACAAACGTTCATTTTTGCTTTTGTTTCCTTTGCCTTTGGAGACGTGTCTTGAAAGAAGTTGCTGTGGCTGATGTCAAAGAGCTTACTGCCTATGTTCGCCTGTAGGATTTTGATAGATTTCTGCTTGACATTGAGGTCTTTCATCCATTTTGAGTTTATCATTGTGTGTGGCATAAGAAAATGTTTGAGGTTCATTCTTATATACATATCTGTCCAATTTTCCCAGCACCATTTATTGAAGAGACTCTCTTTTTTCCATTGAATATTTTTTTCTGCTTTGTTAAAGATGATTTGACTATAGAGTTGTGAGTCCATATCTGGACTCTCTACTCTGTTCCATTGGTCTATTTGTCTGTTTTTGTGCCAGTACCATACTATCTTGGTGATCACAGCTTTGTAATAAACCTTGAAATCAGGCAACGTGATGCCTCCAGTTTTGTTTTTCCTTTTTCAACATTTCCTTAGCAATTTGGGGTCTTTTTTACTTCCACATAAATTTTAGGATTGTTTGTTCTAGCACTTTAAAAAATGTTGGTGGAATTTTGATTGGGATGACATTGAAAGTATAGATTGCTCTGGGCGGTATAGACATTTTAATGATGTTTATTCTTCTGATCCATGAGCTTGGAATGTTCTTCCAGATTTTTGTGTCTTCAATTTCTTTCATGAGTGCTCTGTTGTTCCTTGAGTACAGATCCTTAACTTTTGTTAAGTTTATTCCTAGGTATCTTATGGTCTTTGGTGCTAAGTAAATGGAATCAATTTTCTGATTTCCCTTTCTATAATTTCATTGTTAATTATAAGAGCACAACTGATTTCTGTACATTGATTTTGTATCCTACCACACTGCTGAATTGTTGTATGAGTTCTAGTAGTTTGGGGGTAGAGTCTTTTAGGTTTTCTGTATAAAGTATCATGTCATCAGAGAAGAGAGAGAGTTTGACTTCTTCCTTGCAAATTTGCATACCTTTAATTTCTTTTTGTTGTCTGATTGCTGTTGCTAGGACTTCTAACACTATGTTGTACAATAGTGGCAAGGGTAATTTAACATAATGAATAAATATAATTGGTTTAACATCTTCTTCTATAAGATGAGAGCCAAGATCTTTTCAGAATTTCCAGAGACCTTCTGGGAAATCTCAAAATTAGTAGAGCTCAAAAGTACTCTAACTACACAAATAATGAATCATTGAAAACTACATCAAGAGAAAAAGAGAAAAGTAAGCAAGCAAAAACCCAGCCAATATGGGCCACAATGGTAGGATTTATATGGCCCCCAAATAATAAAGAATAAACAAAAAGACTATCAAAAGTAAAAGAAAGGGGGAAAAAGTAAAAAACAAAACCCAGCCCAAACAACCCCTAAGAATAATATTTATATAGTACAAAGGCAAAAACAAATACACAGAATCACTAACAGAAGAATAATATGGGAAGGTGAGTACAAGCCCTCATTATGGGTGAGGAAACTATTTCAGTTCCTCCTGGGTGTATCTTGTTATTATTGTTAGAGAACTCAACTTTCTAGAAATATAGGGAACCAAAACTGGTTTATATGTATGTAGGGGTAGTACTGAAGAAGAATGAAGGATTACTTTGAAGCTTAAATCTATATGTATATTTTTAAAATAAAAAAAGAAACAATAACAGATATATGTATGCAAAAAAGTTCAAGTTAAAAAGTTATTTTGGAATGTTGTATTAAATATCAAGTTGTACTAGTGTGTTAAAAAATAAAAGAGCAAAAGTCATGAGAATGAATTTAAAATTAATAAACCAAAAAGAAATAAACATGGAAAGAAGTTAAAAAAATAAAATGAAAAACTGTATCTATAAAATATACAGGTTATAGGGTAGTACTGGGAGCTGAATATATTGCTTTTCCCCCTAATTTGGGGATTTACAGTTTTATGGAAACCCTTTGGTGGTTGCCCTTTTGTTTTTCTGGCTTGCCATCTAGGGGAGGGGCCTGCCTCACTGTTTTTCACTCAGTATTGATTGGGCTGAGTCTCCCGGCCCCTATCAAGGGGCTGGGCTCTATGAAAACCATTTTTTTCAGGCTTTTGTTCTCTTTAGGTTTTTGCTGTTTTGTGGCTTTTTGCAGCTTTTTGGAGAGTCAGAGCAAAGTAAGCTGTCTGCACCCAGACCTCCATCTCTGAGAGAAGTCTCAGTCAGCTCCCCTCGGGATGGTCTGGGACACACAGACTCCCTCCTGCACTCTCCCCTGCACCCCATCACCTTTCACAGGTAGCACACACCCAGTCCCTAATCAGAATGTTGCCAGAGGTTTCTGCTTGTCTGCTCATTCCCATGCCACAAAAACCATGATTGATATTGATTGGTCCAAGGCTGTTGCTGCTTGGACACTCTCTGGAACCCACACCCATGCTGGGTGCACTAGGACTCCAAGGTCCCACACTTCATGGGGAAGGCTGTGGGAAGAGTGACCTGCACACAGGTTTCCAATGCCTAGCCCAAGCAGGGGTACAAGCACGGTTTCAGGGACTCCCCCTCTCCCTCCTGCCACTAGGTTTACTCAGACACTGGGGAGCACCTTCTGCCCCGATCCCTGGACCAGTTTTATGTCCCTGCCAGTGGCTCTGAGATTCCCCCAGTTGTCTCTTAAGAGCTTTTTCTTTTGAGTGCTTTTAACCACACTGAAAGTTGATGCTGGTTCTGAAGAACAGGGCACTTTCATATTGGGGTATTGATTTCTAATGAGTTACTTCTAGTGGCTCCTTCCCTCTTCTGTTTCTCCTCTGAAATCAGTCCAAGTGCTCCCACTCTGCTTCACCTCTCTACTGATGTTCTTCTGCTGCTGGAGAGATCCAGATGTGTGTAGTCTTACATCTCAGGCTGATTTCATGGGTGTTTGGAGTGTTCTGGTGGATATTTAGCTCATTTCAGGGGGCCATTTGAAACAGATTCCCCTATTTCTCTGCCATCATGCCCTACCCACAATCTTTCAAAAATAAAATCTTAACTCTTAACAAGAGTAATTCAGTTTTCTTAAGTAATCAAAGACCTGATACAGACAATATGAAGCACAGGAATTTATTATTATTTTATTGTTACTTAAAGTTTTTTTTTCCAGTGTTCCAAGATTTATCCCCCATTCCCCACACCCAGTGCTCCACACAATAGGTGCTCCCAGTACCCACCACCAGGCTCTCCCATCCCCCACCCCTCCCTCCAAGTCCCTCAGTTGGTTTCTGTGTCCAAAGTCTCTGTTGTTTCATTTCTCTCCCTGGATTACCCTACTTCCCATTTACTTTCCTTCTCCCACTGGCCTCCAGGTTACCCCTCATGCACTGCAAGTAAGTGAAACCATGTGATACTTGACTTTCTCTACTTGGCTTATTTCACTCAGCATAATCTCTTCCAGTCCAGTCCATGTTGCTACAAAAGTTGGATATTCATCCTTTCTGATGGAGGCATAGTATTCCATTGTATATATGTACCACATCTTCTTTATCCATTCATCTGTT
>PITA01004607.1:87213-102652 GCA_004023965.1 Spilogale gracilis | reverse complement strand
TGATTGTGGCCATTGCTGCGATGAACATTGGGGTACATATGGCCCTTCTTTTCACTACCTCTGTATCTTTGGGGTAAATGCCCAGTAGTGCAACTGCAGGGTCATAGGGTAGCTCTATTTTTAATTTTTAAAGAAATCTTCAC
This sequence comes from Spilogale gracilis, assembly GCA_004023965.1. NCBI lineage: Eukaryota > Metazoa > Chordata > Mammalia > Carnivora > Mephitidae > Spilogale > Spilogale gracilis. The sequence goes on along the minus strand of PITA01004607.1, from coordinate 102,509 downwards.
ACTGTTTTCCAAAGCGGCTGCACCAGTTTACATTCCCACCAACAGTATAAGAGGGTTCCCCTTTCTCCGCAGCCTCTCCAACCCTTGTTGTTTCCTGACTTGTTAATTTTGGCCATTCTGACTGGTGTAAGGTGGTATCTCAGTGTGGTTTTGATTTCAATTTCCCTGATAGCTAGTGAAGCTGAACATTTTTTTATGTGTCCGTTAGCCATTTGTATATCTTCTATGGAGAAGTGCCTCTTCATGTCTCTTGCCCATTTTTCGACGTGTTCATCTTCTTTTTGGGTGTTGAGTTTGAGTAGTTCTTTATAGATCTTGGATACCAGCCCTTTGTCTATAGTGTCATTTGCAAATATCATCTCCCATTCTGTGGGTTGCCTCTTTGTTTTGTTGACTGTTTCCTTTGCTGTACAGAAGCTTTTTATTTTGATGAAGTCCCAGAAGTTCATTTTCGCTTTTGTGTCCTTTGCCTTTGGAGACATGTCTTGAAAGAAGTTGCTGTGGCCGATGTCAAAGAGGTTACTGCCTATGTTCTCTTCCAGGATTTTGATGGATTCCTGCCTCACGTTGAGGTCTTTCATCCAGGAAATTATTTTGATAAGACACAAAATCTTGGTTTCCCAAGCCGATTAGTTAAAAGGTAAAGAAAAACCTTTATACGATTTCTTTTTCAAAGAGAAGAAAACTTTATCAATTTTAAAGAAAACCAAATTCTAGTTTCGCACCTGTGTTCTTTGGATATTGACTCATTAAAAAATACTTATAAATCTACGGACTGAGTAAGAATTTCTAGAACTATTGAAGAAAGGGATAGATTCATAAAATTGTTAATTCAAGAATAACCAGGACCAGAATTGAATTAATTACATGGGACTGAATGAACAGATGAGGATGATTACATTTTTTTGGTGATTTTATTTGAAACACTGCTGGTTCCTTATTTTTTTTTTCAAATCTAAGTAAACCTTTTTCTCTTTTCTCTTAAGCTATCTATAACTTAAAGCAATTTGGTATGGTGTACTTTTGTGAATGAGAAATAAAATTTTCCTTTCTTTTCTTTTTTAAAAATTGTATTTATACAAGAAGATGAATGTTAGCTGAACCTATTTTGGTATCCACTTCACAGTGTATGTAAATCAAGCCACAATGCTGCATGCCTTAAATTTATACAGTAATATCTAAATTATTTTCCAATAAAACTGGAAGCAAAGAAAGATCTCAAATAACCTAACTCTATGCCTCAAGGGACTATTAAAGGAAGAATAAATAAAGTCCCAAATTATGAGATAGAAGGAAACAATAAATTAAAGCAGAAATAAATGAAATAGAAAACAGGGAAACAATAAAAAGTTTTTTAATCTGGGTATTTACTCCTTATAAAGATAAATAAAATTGGCAAAACTTTATAGCTAGACAAACCAAGGAACAAAGAGAACCCATATTGACAAAATTATAAATTAGAAAGGAGACTTTAGCACTGATACAGATCATAAGAAGCTAATATGAATAACTATACTTCAACAAATTGGAGTACTTAGAATAATTGGAAAAAATTATTAGAAAAAAACAATCTTATAAGACTGAATTAGGAAGATAGACTCGAAACAGGCCAATTCCTAGTAATATTGAATTAAGAATCAAAAGACTCCCAAAGAAGAATAGCCCAGAGTGATAACTAGCAAACAAATTGAGTCAGTAATTCAAAAGGCTCCTAATAAATAAAAGCCCAAGACCAGATGACTTCACTGGTGAATTTTACCAACCATTTACAGAAGAATTAATGCCATTCTTTCTCAAAGTCTTCTAATAAATCAAAGAGAAGGAGAGTACTTTCAAACTCATCCTATAACTCCAGCATTACCCTGATACCAAAGTCAGGAAAATGCACTGCAAGAAAAGAAAACCATAAGCCAATATCCCTGATGAATATAGATGCAAAAATTCTCAATAAAATACTAGCAAGCAAAAAAAAAATACTAGCAAGCAGAAATCAGCAGCACTTTAAAAGGATCATTTACCATGATAAAATGGGATTTATCTCTGGGATGTAATAATTAATCAACATATAAATCAATAAATGTGTTCTGTAACGTTAGGAAGTTGAAAGAAAAATATCACATATTCATCTCAATAGGCACAGAAAAAGCATTTTACAAAATTAAATAATCATTTATGATGAAAATTCTCAACAAATTAAGTTTAAAAAGAACATACTTCAACATAATAATGGCCATATATGAGAAATCCACAAAGACATCATACTCAATGGTGAGAGTTGGAAAGATGTTCTTCTAAAATCAGGAACAAGACAGGTGTGCCCACTCTCACTGCTAATAGTTAACATAGTACTGAAAGTCCCAGCCAGAGCAGCCAGGAATGATAAAGAAATAAAAGACATCAGAATTGGAAAAGAAGAAATAAAATTGCCTCTTTTTCTAGATGACATGATTCTACATATAGAAAATCCTAAAGAGTCCACCCAAAAACTCTTATAACTAATCAATGACTCAATAAGTTTGGATTGGACTGGATGGCTCAATCAGTTAAGTCATCTGCCTTCAGCTCAGTCAGTTAAGTCATCTGCCTTCAGCTCAGGTCATGATCTCAGGATCACAAGTTTGCCATGTGGCTCCCTGCTCAGCAGGGAGTCTGCTTCTCCCTCTACCTCTGTCCCTCTCCCCTGTTCATGATTTCTCTTGCTCGCACTTTCTCAAATAAATAAAAAAAAATTTATTTAAAAAATTAACACAGAGCTAGATAGGGGTCTATGTGATCAGGCTCACCGAAATCCCAAAAATGTGGAGGTGTGAGGAAACCAGAGATAAGGGGACAAATTGGACCATTCTGCCCTAGGCATGTGGTGTGGAGAACTACCATGCTCTAGGCATGTGGTGTGGATCTTATGGGGGAGTGTATTTATAATAATCACTTGTGATCAAAAGAAGAATAACCAATCCCTAAAAAGGAAGTAAACCATTGAAGGTGTTATCAATAGAGATGTTAAAAGGACCTAAGTTCTTTGGCTAGCTTTCTATAAAAGACTGACCCTAAAGGCCCTCATTGGCAACACTGTCAGGACCCCTCTCACTCTTGAGAGCTTTTTCTGTATCTTTACTTAATAAACTTCTATCAGTTTACTCACACACACACAAAAAAAAATTAACATAAAAGTGAATAGCATTTCTCTATTTTAACAATGAATTATTTAAAAAAATAAAGAAAACAATCCCAATTATAGTGACATCAAATAAAATTAAATATTTAAGAATAGATTTAATCCAAGAGGTGAAAAGTCTTTACATGGAATACTAAAGAAATCAAAGAAGACAAAAATAAAAAGGAGTCCCACGTTCATAGAACGAAAGAATGAATATTGTTAAAATGTCCATTCTACCAAAATCCATCTATATATTGAATTTAATGCAATCCTTATTAAGTTTCCAATTCCCTTTTTAATTTTTAATTTTTTAAATTTTTTTATTATATTTTGTTTGTCACCATCAGGCTCACCCATCCCTCCACACCCCCTCCTTTCTAAAACCCTCAGTTTCTTTCATGGAGTCCACAGTCTCTCATGGTTCATCCCCCTGCTCTGATTTCCTCCCTTTCAGTTTTCCCTTCCTTCTCCTAATGTCCTCCATGTTATTCCTTACGTTCCACAAGTAAGTGAAACCATATAATAATTGACTTACTCTGCTTGATATATTTCACTCATCATAATCTCCAGTCCCATCCATGTTGATACAAAAGTTGGGTATTCATCTCTTGTGATGGCTAATATTCCATTGTATATATATATGGACCACATCTTCTTTATCCATTCATCTGTTGAAGGGCATCTTGGCTCTTCCCAGTTTGGTGATTGTGGCCACTGCTGCTATGAACATTGGGGTACACATGGCCCTCATTTTCACTACATCTGTGTCTTTGAGGCACAATTTCTGGGTCATAGGGTAGCTCTATTTTTAATTTTTGAGGAATCTCCATACTGTTTTCCAAAGTGGCTGCACCAACTTGCATTCCCACCAGCAGTGTAAGAGGGCTCCCCTTTCTCCACATCCAATTCCCTTTTTTAAAGAAGTTTAAAAATATCCAAAGCTTATATAGAAAAAAACAAAACATCCCACATAGTCAAAGTAACCCTGATGAAGAACAAAACATGATACATCACACTTCCTGATTTCAGGCTACAATAGTCAAAATGGTGTGGCAGTGCCATAGGAAAAGACACTTAAACCAGTGGAACAGAGTTTAGAGCCCATCAATAAACCCACACATATATGACCCACTAATACTTGACAAGGTAGCCATGAACACTCAATGGGGAAAATAAGCAGTTTAGTAAATAGTGTTGGGAAAATTGGATATTCATATGTAAAAGAGTAAAACTATACCCCCATCTTACAGTACTGACAAAAATTAACTCTAAATTAATTAAAAACTTAAATGAGAGAAGAGAAACCATAAACTTATAGAGGAAAACATAACGGAAGATATCTTTAATATGAATCTTGTAACAATTTTTGAGTTTATTACACTCCAAACATAAGCAACAAAGTAAAACATAAGCAAAGAAACAATGAACAAAGGAAAAAGAAAACAGGAAATGGGAATAAAATTGAAAGCATATATGTGATAAGAAGTTAATAGCAGGGTGCCTGGGTGGCTCAGTGGGTTAAGCCTCTGCCTTCAGCTCAGGTCATGATCTCAGGGTCCTGGGATTGAGGCCCATATCAGGCCCTCTGCTCAGCGGGGAGCCTGCTTCCTCCTCTCTCTTCCTACATCTATGCCTACTTGTGATCTCTCTCTGTCAATTAAATAAATAAAATATTAAAAAAGAAGTTAATATCAAAAATATATACAGAAGTCATGAACTCAATAGCAAGAAAACAAATAAACTAATTAAAAAATGGGCAAAAGATAGGAATGGACTATTCTCCAAAGAAGATATACACAATGACCAACAGGTCCAAGAAACAGTACTCAACATCACTCATCATCAGGGAAATACAAATCAAAATTACAATGAGATACCACCACACACTGCTAGAATGCCTAGCATTAAGAATGTAAGACTAAATAGCTGCTAGTGAGAATGTAGGAAAAAGCACCCTAATGCACAGTTGGCTTTATTGTAAATTGGTACAGTCACTATAAAAACAAAATGGAATTTCCTCAAAAAAGTTAGAAATATAACTGTCATATGATACAGAAATTCTACTTCTTGAAACATATTTTAAAAAACACCATGTCAAAGTGATGTCTGCACCTCAATGTTTATAACAACATTATTTGTAATAACTACATCATTGAAACAACATAACATGCCCATCGATGGATGGATAGGAAGTGATGAGATAAGCACACACATGCTCATGCACACACATACTCTCTCTCTCTCTCTCTCTCTCTCTCTCTCTCTCTCACAATGGAATATCATTTAGCCATAAAAATTAGGGAAGTCCTGCCATTTGAAACAACATGGAAGGGCCTTGAGGTCAAGAATGGCATGTACTGTATAATCTCATTTACATATGAAATCTTAAAAAAAAAGTGATCAGATTTGTGGTTACCAGAGGTGGGGGTTAGGGGAAGGGTGATTGGATGAAGATAGTCATAAGGTACAGATTCTATTTATAAAGTAAATGAGCACTGGGGATGTAATGTACAAAATGATGACTATTGTTAATACTTCTGTAGGTTTAGTTTGTGTGTGTGTGTGTGTGTGTGTGTGTGTGTGTAGGCATAGATAGGTAATAGATGATAGATAGATGATAGATAATAAATAGATGACATATATAGATATAGATTTTTTTGTATCCATTCATCTATCAGTGGGCCATTTATAATTTTTAGGTTAACATATTTCTCTCCTTTTGTATGCTATGTCTTCTGCCTAATGATATCCTAACACTGCAAAATTGAATATTACCACTTCAATGACGTCCTTCTCAACCTAAATCAGTGAGGTATTCTCTCCTCTGAGATCCATAGCACTTTATTTTTAACTATAGGACTTATCACATTGTATTTGTAACTGGTTTTCCCAGGCCTTACCACCCTATGGATCATATAGGGTCACATAACATGCATTTCACTGCTTTTTCCCTTACCTGTCCATATAGGACCTCAAATCCTGGCAAAATGTGTTTCTCTCACACATATGTATCCTCTAGGTGTCTTCCAAACAAGTCTTCTGCCAGATCCAAATGAAGCTCCATCATCCACTTCAGTTCTAATATCTGCTGTCACTTTCTTGGGAACCACTGTCCCTCATTTAGTGAACTCCACTGGTCTGCTTACACCTAAGTCACCCACTGTATTTTTGCTCTTGGCCTCCAATCTCAGTGTGAATTCCAACTGAGTGGTGGTTAACAGAAAAATAAGAAGCTTCCAGTTTTCAAGAGGATTGTTTTGTTGTTATTTCTGTTGTTTTGGAAAAACAACAACCACTTTGAATTTGGGGGGGGAACAGAACCTTTGTGTACTGTTGGTGGGAATGCAAATTAGTGCAGCTACCATGGAAAACAATGTGGAGTCTCCTCAAAAAATTAAAAGTAGAATTACTTTATGATCCAATAATTCCTCTACTGGGTATTGCCACCACCACCAAACAAACCCCACTAATTCTAAAAGATGTATTGCATGGAGCACTGGGTATGGGGCATAAACAATAAAAAAACACCGAAAAAAACAAAATAATGTAATGAAAAAAAAATAAAAGAAAAAAGACATATGCACCCTTATGTTTATTGCAATATTATTAAAATAACCAAAATATGAAAGCAACCTAAGTGTCCATCAATAGAAGAATGGATAAATAAGATGTGATTTATCTATCTACCTATCATCTATCATCTATCTATCATCTATCATCTATCTATCATCTATCATCTATCATCTATCTATCTACAGGCACACAATAGAATATTACTTAGCCATAAAAAGAATAAAATGTTGCCATTTGCAACATTAATAGATCTAAAGTGTATAATACTAGGTGAAATAGGTTAGAGAAAGATGAATTCTATAAGATTTAACTCATATGTGGAATTTAAGAAAGGAAATTAACCAAAAAAAAAAAAGAAAAGAAGAAGACACAGACAAAAATACAGCTTCTCAAATACAGAGAACAGGGGCATCTTGTGGTCAAGTCTCTGACTCTTGGTTTTGGCTGAGGACATGATCTCATAATATCAAGACCTGTGTCAGGCTCTGCACTCAGCACTTAAAGTCTGCTTAAGACTTTCTCTCTTTCTGCTCTCTTTCTCTCTTTCTCTTTAAAACAAATAAATCTTTAAAAACTACAGAGAAAATAAACTGGTGGTTACCAGAAGGGAGTTGGGTGAGTGGGGGATGGGTAAAATATAGGTGATTTAAGAGTACATCAACTTTATGAGCCCTGAGTAATGTATGGAATTTTTGAATCAATATATGGTATTCCTGAAACTAATATAACACTGTAGATCAATTTAAAAAGAATAAATAAGTAAAATCACAAGAAAGATTTTCTTTTGGTGGTATGACAATTCTTTTTTATTATTACATTATTTTATTTTTTCAGCATTCCAAGATTCTTTGTTTATGCCCCACACCCCGTGCTCCATGCAATATGTGCCATCAATACCCATCACCAGGCTCACCCATTCCCCCAACACCTCCCCTCCAAGACCCTTAGTTGGTTTCTGAGTTCAAAGTCTCTCATGTTTCTTTCTTTCTTTCTTTCTTTCTTTCTTTCTTTCTTTCTTTCTTTCTTTCTTTCTTTCTTTCTTTCTTTTTTAAGATTTTATTTATTTGACAGAGAGAAACACAGTGAGAGAGAGGGAACACAAGCAGAGGGAATGAGAGAGGGAGAAGCAGGCTTCCCGCTGAGCAGGCAGCCCGATGCAGGACCTGATCCCGGGTTTCCGGGATCATGACCTGAGCCGAAGGCAGTCGCCCAACCAACTGAGCCACCCAGGAACCCCTCAAAGTCTCTCATGTTTCATCTCCCTCCCCAATTTACCCCACTTTCCATTTCCTTTCCTCCTCCTACTGTCCTCCATATTATTCCTTATGCTCCACAAGTAAGTGAAACCATATGATACTTGACTCTCTTTGCTTGGCTCATCTCACTCAGCATAATCTCCTCCAGTCCATGTTGCTACAAAACTTGGGTATTTATCCTTTCTGATGGAGGTGTAATATTCCATTGTATATATGGACCAGATCTTCTTTATTCATTCATCTGTTGAAGGGCATCTTGGCTCTTTACACAGTTTGGTGTAATGAACATTGGGGTACATATGACCCTTCTTTTCACTACATCTGTATCTTTGGGGTGAATACCCAGTAGTGCAATTGCAGGGTTATATGGTAGCTATATTTTTAATTTTTTAAGGAATCTCCACACTGTTTTCCAAAGCGGCTGCACCAGTTTACATTCACACCAACAGTGTAAGAGGGTTCCCCTTTCTCCACAGCCTCTCCAACACTTGTTGCTTATTTTGAAATAATTATACATCTACAAGAAGTTACAGGGCAGTCCCTTGTACCCTTCACTCAGTTCCCCAAATGTAATATTTCATATATATTATATATTATATTATATTATATTATTATATTATATTATATTATATTATATTATATTATATTATATTACTACAGAACAAATAAAAACCAGGAAATTGACACTTGCACAATGTGTGTGTATAGTTCTATGTCATTTTTTTTCACATGAGTAAACTCATAGTCATCATTGCAATTGTGATACAAAACTGTTCCATCATCCCAAAAAATTATCTGATGCTACCTCTTCATAATCACACCTACTCTCCTCTAATACACCACTCCTATACCCCTGAAATCACTGCTTGATTTTATATCTTTATAATTTTTATTTTGAAAATGTTATATAAATGGAATCACACAGTTTGTGACCTTCCAATACAATAGTCCCCCCTTATTCATGGTGGATATGTTCCAAGATTCACAGGGGATTCCTGAAACTAGTTAGTACCAAACCCTATATATCCTATGTTTTTTCCAATAATACATACCTATGATAAGTTTAATTTATAAATTAGGCAAAGTCAGAGATTAACTATAATTACTAATAAAATAGAAGAATTATAACAATATACTGTTACAAAAGTTATGTGAATGTGGTCTTTCTCTCAAAGTATCTTACTCCACTGTATTCTGTTCTTCTTGTGATGATGTGAAATTATAACATGCCCTCATTATGGGATGAAATGAAGTGAATAATACAGAAATTGTGACTTGGTGTTAGGCTACTATTGACCTGATGATGTCACAAATTCATCTTCTTTTGGATCTTTGTTGGCCATGGTTAACTGAAACTCTGGAAAGTGAAACCATGGATGATGGGGTTCTATACAACTTGATTTTTATTCCATTCAGGTAAAGCACTTAGAATCTATTTAAATTGTGTGTATCTGTAGCTCACTCTTTTTTTACTGAGTAAAATTCCATAGTATGTATACATCACATTTTATTTAACCATCTCATGTTGTAAGACATTTTGGCTGTGCTGTGGGTTGACTTATGTCCTCTAAAAGATATGCTGAATCTCTAAATTCCAGTACCCAAGGATGTGACTTTATTTGGAAATACCTTACAAAGGTAAAGATAGCTGAAATAAGATAATTAGCATGTGCCATAATTCCACATGGCTGGTGTTCTTATCAAAAGATAAATTTAGACACATAGAGGCATGCTGAGATGGAAGATTATGTGACAGGACATAGGGTGAATGCCATGTGGAGTCAGAGGATTTGAATGATGCATCTTTAAGCCAAGAAATACCAAAGATTGCTAACAAATCCCCAGATTCTATGAAGACATGGAACAGATTCTCCCTCAGAGCCCTCCTGGGTGAGGGGGAATCCTGATGATTTTGGAGTTACAGCTTCTAGACAATAAGTTTCTGTTATCTTAAGCCACTCAGTTTGTGACAATTTGTTATATCAGTCCGAGAAAATGAGCACAGGTTTAAAAGGACTATTATTAACATTTATATACATGTTTTTGTGTGGACCTGTTTTTTACTTGGATTGTTAAATGAAAAGAGTTCAGACAAGTTCACTTACTCCATGATGCTAGATCACTTTTCACTGGTAAAATAATTTTGAATATATTATCCTTCTCCAAACAGAAACTTCCCTATTTCCTTTGCCCCTAGAGTAGAAGAATTCTCCTTCCTCTTGTAAAGTGTAATAATTACCTCAAGACATGTAACGCAGTCCCTCTGGTGATGGCAAGACTTCATGTGGTTATATTAAGGTGATTTGGCTCCTTAGTACAACTTCTTCATTCCAGAGCAGCATCTGAATGTTCACCTCTACATATCTAACAAAGACCCATTGTAAACAAATAAACAGACAAACATGGTGCTCAATAATTGCAACTCAGATAAATAAAATTGAGTGTTCATACTTATGTTCAAAAAAATAAAAAAATTAAAATATAAAAAGGAACTAAAAGAGAACTTATTGACTTAAACTTCACATCTGATACAAACAATAATTAAAATGGGACATATATTTAAATAAAAGATTATAATATTTTAGAATAAAGCATAAAAGAAAACCTTTGTATTCAGCAGTCTGGGTTTGAATTCTGGCTCTGCTCCTTCCCAGCTAAATGATCTATTACAAATTACTTCACCTCCTCAAATAAAAATGTTAGTTCTTTTTTCCCCCACCTTTCCAATGGGCTGGTTAATACATTTCTTATAAAGTGTCAAGAATTAAAATGGTAACAAGTTTAAAAAATACCTTCTACAGGAGTTGGTATATAGTGAACACTTAGTAAATGTTGCATGCCTTCCCTTATATTTTGTGCTAAAATATGCCTTCCTATGATTTCCATTCATTGGATCAATTTCTATTGTTGAGGGCTGCTCTTGACCAGGACAATCCATCTTGCATATAATAAAGGTTACTGTGTATCTAAATGTGCTGCTAGATGGGGCAATCTAAAGTATGCCCATGGAAAGAGGTGGCTGGTTTTGTAGGGTCTTTAACAGTTCAAGCTTCTAAAACACTCAGGTAGTGTTTATTGGGGAAGTAGGGAGGATGAAGGCCATAGGCACCTTGTGGGGCCTGCTTAGAACATGAATTCTGTGGGCTACAAGGATGTTCTTCATAAAAGGAACAGACATGGCTGCTTGTTAACTCTGTTGTTGTTTGGATTAAGAACCTCCTCCATACAGTAAATTTCACCTCCCATTATCAGTGTAATGGAGTCATTCTAATCTTCAGGCTGAGCCAGAGCAGCATTGCCATGGAGACAAAGTGTTGGCTAGAACACTCTGGACAAGAAAAGAAGTCTGGGGCCTATTACGCTTGTGCAGGCACAGTTTATGCTCCTGACTTTATTTTAATAGTTCTTGATGGGGTTTTTTGAGTGGGGAATGCTATCAGGCATCCCTGGAATGTGTGGTAATCAGAGACTAGGAACCTCATATAGATCTCTCATCACTTAGGAGCCATAACTGGGACATTTGAAACACACAAAAAATCCAAGCCTTCTTTCTGTCATACTAGGTGACTTTCACCTAAATCCTTTTACATATATTGAAAATGCTACATGTTCTTCTTCTATGTCAGTGGGATACTGAATATTGACTATTGTTCAAAATGGAAGATCTTATTGAAGAAGGGTTCTAGACAAGAGTATTCCCTGATTTATCTCACATGACCAGCCCTGTATTTAATTCCTGAGTTTATGGAACTTTTTCCTGTTTTAGTCACTTTTCTTATCATTAGTGAAGACTTTTAGAGCTCTGGGCACTTTTAAATTGTACTGAATAATGTGTCTGAGGTTCTTAGTGACCTGAATGACACATTTCATATGCCAAGATTTCTTCAGGAGATAACAATTTATTGATTTTTGGATAGGAATGGAAGTTTAAAAACATTGAGCTCAGTGATGCCCATCAGTATCACCTGAGAAGCTAATAAAATTTTTAGCTCCCAGCTAACCCTAGGTCTAATAAATTAAAACCAATATGGCTGATGTTAGGCATATGCATTTTTTAACAGTAATTCTAATATACCATGAAAGGACCATTGATTTAATCCACCATTTTCGCCTGTCGTTTTATATAAAGGATAACTGAGGCCTAGAAAGGGCTTAGAAAGGACATGCAACTTGCTCAATTTCACAAATATAACTAAAGGAATGTTCAGAGAGAGAATGATGAATATAATTTCTGTCTAAAAAATAATTTTCAACATGCAAAAATGATACTTGACTTAGAGCAGCCAGTTCAAAGCTGTCAGACTTCTGGGGCTCTGAGCCCAAAACCACTTCAGCACTGAAGGATAGGGGGCTTGAACTGAGGAGTCCCGAAGACCCTTGAGCTTTTCTCCAGGTAAACCCTGAAGCCACAGCCCAGTAAATGGTTATGGAACTTAATTTAGCTAAAAATAAAATGTAAATTATGTTTGAGGTGTTTTCTCCCCCTTTTATTTACACAGTATTTATTAAAGGATGTGTTTTTTAAAGGATGAGATTAGATCTGTGTGGGATTAGATGAAAATGGACAAGAATTTTGTATTTTCCCTGTAGCTCTCCAGCAGCCTATGCAGAAGACATCTCCCAGGGTTTGTGCCATGAGCTCATGTTCTTTTGAAAATTTGAGTGGGTTCAGATATTTTTGAGATGGGTCCTTTCATCCATGTCAAAAGAACAGTTTGGTTCTTTGGTTCCTTTCCAAGTTAAGGACAGATTCTCTGAGGCCATTTTAATTTGCTCATTCTGAAACTTTAATTAGTGGTTAGGAAAGATATTTTTCAGTCAATCAGTAGCCAGACATATACAAAAGCTCTATAGTTAAGATAAAATTTCTGATAGTGTTGAACCCCAAACTCCAGTGATTTATTAGTGACTATGGTTTGCAAACAAAGAGGACAATAGTGGATGAACTTCTGGGAATCTGGAGACTAGGAGAGAGAAAGGAACAAGAAGAAAAAAGGCATCAGGCAGCTAAGAGTGAAAGGACGGGAGGCAACAAGCAAAACTGATTCCTGGAACTTCAAGACTGATTCAGCTATAGGCAAAGAGGTTACTTTCATTTTACAAGCTGACATTTATTTAAAATTTTAAAAAAGCCATCAAGGTAAAATACAGTCTTAAAAAAGAGGAGCTAGTGTTCTGATTTGCCTTACTACAATTGACACCAAATCTGTATATTCATTATAGTCTGATTCTTATTTTCTGGAGGGACTCCCTAGGCCTTACTGAATCTGGGTAGCTCTGAAGATGGAATCAGGAAGTATGTTGATTGCATATTAATGTGAGAAAGAGCTGGGGAGGTGATACTGACACACAGCCTCTTAATTTCTCCAAAGAAGAAAAAAAGGAGTACTTACCACTGTTTCAAGATTCTTGGTAATAATAATAATAGTAATAATAATAATAATAATAATAGTAATAAACATTCTCCACACATTTTGGTTTGGTTTGGTAAAAAACACTGATTGCTGCTGTCTCTGAAATAGCCAAGACTGTGGACCCTGCCTTTTTTTGGAAAGACTGCGGGCTGTGAAGAAGAAAGTCAAGGTCAAGTCTTAGCTCTCCCATAGACCAATGATAAAATATGAGGTTTCTGGCAATTTTTATGACAATTTCACAGTCTTCCTCACAGAATAATTGAATACTAGGGTCTCATAGGAGTTAAATAAGCTGTCATTGCAGGCCTTCCAACACTTAGACTCACCCAGCTGTTTAAGTGTTTCCCTACCAAATCATCTGGCCTTAACTAAACCTATTTACTCATTCCTTAAACATTACTTGGACATCTTTTTCCTTTACCACTCACATTTTTCTTATTTTTTGGAAGGCTAATCGCCTTTCTTTCAACCTATCCAAACCTTCCACAAGGTGCAATAAAAAATATATTGCTTGGCTAATATCTTCTCCCATTCTGTGGGTTGCCTCTTTGTTTTGTTGGCTGTTTCCTTTGCTGTACAGAAGCTTTTTATTTTGATGAAGTCCCAGCAGTTCATTTTCGCTTTTGTCTCCTTTGCCTTTGGAGACATGTCTTGAAAGAAGTTGCTGTAGCCGATGTCAAAGAGGTTACTGCCTATGTTCTCTTCCAGGATTTTGATGGATTCCTGCCTCACGTTGAGGTCTTTCATCCATTTCGAGTTTGCCTTTGTGAGGGGTAACCTGGAGGACAGTGGGAGAAGGAAAGTAAATGGGAAGTAGGGTAATCCAGGGAGAAAAATGAAACAACAGAGACTTTGGACACAGAAACAAACTGAGGGACTTGGAGGGAGGGGGGTGGAGGGATGGGAGAACCTGGTGGTGGGTACTTGGGGCACCTATTGCGTGGAGCACTAGGTGTGGGGAATGGGGAATGAATCTTGGAATACTGGAAAAAAATTAAGTAACAATAAAAAAGTATATATTGCTTTTTCAGAGGAATATTTGCCTTGTGTCCTTCCAGAGATTGTCCCCTTTCCTCTCCTCTCACTGTGTACAACTCATTTGGTACTTTTTATCAATATGTTTATGTCTTGCTTCCCCAATTACACTATAAGCTTCTTGAGTGTAGAGAGAGCATTCTACTCAATGAATCTATTTTTTTCAATGAATCTATTTAAAAAATATATATATATATGTATATATATATATAATCTCCTTATAAATTGCTGATCATGGCAATTATTGTATGTCAGTTATTTAAAAGGCAACTATTAAATAGTAAAATGATTTGGATGCTTTACTTTAATAAATGAAGGTCTATCACAGCCAATGTTGTCTGGTTTGGGGAAGATTATCACATTGCTTCAAACTTAGTTTGGTCATTTGTAAAAAGGGGATAAGAATAGGTACCATCCTAAACAAATTCTTATGGGGATAAAATGAAATTAATAGGTGAAGGCACTTAGTGCATTTTCATGAGTTGTATAATTGCAACCAATTATCAAATAGGTGTTATACATATATTGTTACCAAATATAAATTTTTCTAACCATAACTCACATAACATGTCTCTTGGTGACCATGATGATAATAATGATGATTAAGGACATTTTTTTATTCATTCCCAGACCAAAGAAAGAAAAAAACATAAAGGAAACCTCCAAAATGGCCCACTGGTGGTTTCTTCTTTTCTTCTTCCTCTTCTTCCTCACCTCCTCCCTGTCCTGCTTGTCCTCATCCTCCTTGTCCTCTTCTTCCTTGTCCTCCTCCTCATCATCATCCTTCTCCTCCTCATCCTCCTCATCCTCCTTGTCCTCTTCTTCCTTGTCCTCCTCCTCATCATCATCCTTCTCCTCCTC
>PITA01004607.1:0-87113 GCA_004023965.1 Spilogale gracilis | reverse complement strand
AGACTGAGCCACCCAGGCACCCGCACCCACTGGCTTCTTTGTAAAAAACAATCACCTATCTTATCCTGTCTCCCCCCCCAAACTCCCCACAAAGTATCAGAGTGTAAAGGCCTTTTAGAGAATTCTGTTGGCCTTCTTCATGTCACTGGTATGGATGTTGATGTCCAGAAAGGAAGGGGCTTGGTCAAGGCTGCACGGCAGGTCAAATATAGTACCAGGAGTGATGTGGATTCTC
This sequence comes from Spilogale gracilis, assembly GCA_004023965.1. Taxonomy (NCBI): domain Eukaryota; kingdom Metazoa; phylum Chordata; class Mammalia; order Carnivora; family Mephitidae; genus Spilogale; species Spilogale gracilis. The sequence continues at coordinate 86,878 of PITA01004607.1, read as the reverse complement.
ATACAGATATAGACACAAAATGACAGATTTCTCTTAACAGGTCTTTGAAAAATTTTTAAGTAGTCTTCCCAGTGTGGAGCTCAATCTCATTGCTGCGAGATCTAGACCTGAGCCAATATAGTCATATGTTCAACCAACTGTGACACTCAGGTGCCCAAGGTCTGTGAACTTCAAAAAAAATCCACTTTAACATTCCAGGTTAAATAGTAAGGCTCAGCAGAGATGGAGCCAAAACTTACATAGCCAGGAAGAAAAAGAACCAAGACATGAGTTCTATCTGTCTCTAAAGCTCTGGTAGAAATCCCATTCTCAAGTCATGACCCTGTTCTGATATTTCTGCTTTTTTCTTACCCATCATCTACAGGAGAGTCAGACACAAATCTTCCCTTTCTGGTCCCAGCTTCAGACTATGGTGTGAGGATTTCTGAGGTAGGGTTGAAATAAAGTACAGATTGGCTCATACACTAGACTGTAGTCCAGACAAAGAGCATGACACAAGCAATAGTAACAAGTCTTAACCCTAACAAGTTCTTTTCCTCCACATGTGTTCTTTGTTGGGAAAATTGCTTGAATGTTTTGTGTATAATTGTGCAAAATATTTAATATTTCAAGTTTTTTTTTGCCTGAAAATGGGGATAATAATAGTATCATAAGGTGGCTGTAGAGATACAATAAATTTATATATGGGGCACCTGGGTGAATCAGTTGGTTGGACATCTGGTTTTTAGCTCATGTCATGATCTCATGGGTCCTGGGATTTAGCCCTGAGTCAGGCTCCATGCTCAGCAGGCAGTCTGCTTGAGATTCTCTTCCTTTACCCCTTCCCCCACTCATATCTCTCTGTCAAATACATAAATAAATATTTATGTATATATGTAAACTATTTAGAATAGTAGCTAACACATAATAAATATTTGCAAAATTTAACTTTGCATTGTTACTGTACAATTTAGATAGTCACAAAAATCATTTACAATATAAATAAATTACTCTGGCTAAATAGAAGTGGTCGGACAGGATTTTTTAAAAAGCAAACCCAAATGTGTGCTCTCTATAAGAAACTCTCTCCTGGGGCACCTGGGTGGCTCAGTTAGTTACGCGACTGCCTTTGGCTCTGGTCGTGATCCCGGAGTCCTGGGATCCAGCCTTGCATTGGACTCCCTGCTCTGCAGGAAGCCTGCTTCTCCCTCTGTCACTCCCTCTGCTTATGTTTCCTCTCTAGCTGTATTTATCTCTGTCAAATAAATAAAATCTTTAAAAGAGAAACTCTCTCTTAAATATAAATAAATCCATGTTGAAATAAAAAAATCTAAAAAATGATGCATCTTGCAAACACTAATCAAAAATAGTCTTGTAGGGGTGCCTGGATAGTAGCTCAGTCTGTTAAGTGACTACCTTTGTCTTGGGTCATGATCTCAGGGTCCTGGGATTGAGCCCCACATGGGAATCTCCACTCTGTGGGGAATCTGCTTCTCCATCTCACTCTCCCTCTGTGCTCTCTCTCTTTCTTTCTCTCAAATAAATAAAATATTTAAAAAATACAGTTTATAGAAGAAAATAAATCCTCTCTAAAATAATGGAGAGGGGGAGGATTTAGTATGGACCTTATAGAAGATATATAATTTTAACTAGCCCTTGAAGACAGCTGTAAGATTTAGACAGTAAGAGGACAGGAGGTAGGGAAGTGAACACAGGACTTGTTCTGGAAGTATTCAATATTATAGACTGACTGGAACAATGTTATCATGCAAAGAAATAGGGGGATATTCAGAGATACAGCTTCACAGGTAAGTCACTACTAGAGTTTGGAGGACCTCTGAATTGTAGGACAAGTTGTTTGATTTTTCTCCTTATGGTAGTGTGATGAAAAATTTGAACATGGGAGTATATGACTAGATTCATATTTTAGGACTTTTGCTATTATAGCTATGGCCAAGAGTTAGAAGAAAGTTGTTGCAATGATCCAAGGGAGAGGTAAAGAATACCTGAATTAAAGCAAAGTCAGTGTGGATGGAGTGATAGGATTCAAGAGATGATATGATGATGTAAAGGTAGAATATATAGAAGTTGGTAACAGGAAAAACAAAACTGGGATGAGGTGATAAATAGATATATGATTCTGTGTTTTTGATCCTGGAATGTTGATAAGGGTGATAGTATATTAACAAAGATAGATACAGCTAGAAGAGGAAAAGTTTAAGAGAATATATTTCAGTCTTAGTCCATCCCACCTTACTTTAATGAATGCATTCTAGAGGAGCCTTAAAAGTTATTCAGTCTAAACCTGCCATATGATGGTTTAAATATTCTCTGTAATGTTTTCTCCAAGTAGGGGCTCTGCCACTGCTCTCACATCTCCAGTTACAGGAAACTCAGTACTTCTCAGACCAGCCTATTTCCCCTTTGGCAATCTTAATAGGTCTTATTTCTCTTAAACAGAAATCTGTCTCCCTATAGCTTCCACAAACAGCTTTTGTAACCATAGAGAATAATCAAATCTTGTTCAGTCCTCACAAGTAAGGTATTTGAAGGCAGCCATGATACCATTAACCCAATAGCATTTTGAGAGTGGATGACTCTCTTCCTCCCATTCCTTGGGGCAGAATATACAAGGCCTCAGATCTTAGAAACACTCTCCCCTTCTAGAAAAGTGCATAAATATTTAATTCAACAAATACTTGTACCTCACCCTGGAGACCTAGAGATGAAGAATCCATCAAGGACCTCTTTGTCTAGTAGGAAAGGCAAACATTAATTGAATAAATTATAATACAGAATGACAACCACAATGACAAACATAGGTATGCTATTCATAAATACATCTATGTTGGGAGGATGGGGCATTAGGTAAGGAAAAGATTTTCAGAGGAAATGAGATATATACTAAAGTTTGAAAAATTAAAGAAAGACTAGGGATTGGCAGGCAGACAATAGCACTAAAAAGCACTTTTTATTTTTTATTTTATTTTTTTAAAGATTTTATTTATTTGGCAGAGAGAAACACAGCGAGAGAGGGAACACAAGAAGGGGGAGTGAGAGAGGGAGAAGCAGGCTTCCCGCCCAGCAGGGAGCCCGATGTGGGACTCGATTCCCGGTCTTCGGGATCATGACCTGAGCCGAAGGCAGTCGCTTAACCAACTGAGCCACCCAGGCGTCCCTAAAAAGCACTTTTTAAAAAAGAGTACAATGTTTACTGAACCTCAGGGAAATATGATAATATTCAAGGATAACTTTAGTATTTTTAGCTAGAGTGGATATACAAATGGAGATGTGATTACCTAGATGGGGAATACAAGAGCTATTCCGACAGGTGGGGATTGGAGATAAGTGGTGGATGAGTTCATTTTAAACATTTAATCATTAAAATTCAAAAAACAATCAATTTTAAACATTAAAAAATAAGCATTACTGTATATGAAAGACACATAGAACATGCGTGTGTGTTTGGATAACTGCTGTCCAATGCCACATGGTCCCTTCTATACTATGGGCTCAAACAACATCAGGATCTAGAACTTGAAGCCATACTCCTTAAAATATAATCAGTGGATCATCTTAATCAGAATGGCTAAGTCACTTGTTAAAATAGAGCTCTGGGCACCAACTTTACAAAGTATTTTGAGAAACATTGCTTTAAAGGGTGAAGTTTATAATCACCTTTGGCAGGATACTGCCATCTTCGGACATTTTTGATGTCTTATGGTTATGAACAGAAAAAAATCAGAGTGCAACAGAATTGGAATAAACTTCTGGGATTAAGGTGTCTGGGTGGCTGATTCAGTTAAGCATATGCCTTCAGCTCATGTGATGATCTCAAGGTCCTGTGATCAAGCCTCGCATCAGGTTCCCTGCTCAGTGGGGAGCCTGCTTCTTTCTCTCCCTCTGCTTCTCCTCTAGCTTGTGCTTTCTTGCTCTCTCTCTTCCTCAAATAAATAAATAAAATCTTTACAAAAACTTTGGGATTAGTGTAGCGTAATCCTACAAATTTCCATTTTTCTCTCTCTATATACATATAAATTCATATATATATACACACACAAAAGTACAAATAAAAAGTATATACAATTTATTCCATTTAATTATCAAAAATATTCTTTGAAAACTATTCATTTTGTATGTGTTTGCGTTAGGCAGTTACCTTTGCTGCCATTAAGTTTATAAACACACTACCTTGCAATGCACACACATTGCAAAACCAAGCTTCTTTAGTCAAATTTGCGCACCACAATGGGCACTGGTTCAAGTCAGAGATGAAATTTTGTGCATTTTGTTGTTCCTACAATTGAATATTGCAACAGCTGATTACAGCAACTCTAAAGTGTTTTCCATCTATGCTTATAGGAATTTCAATAAAGAAACCTGAAAAGTCTCAAGTCCAGACACCTAAACTTGTCATTTTCTCTTCTTATTCATGTCAAGATTTTAGTGAGTCTAATGCTACTTGAATAATTACCCAGTTTCAAAAGAATCCACAAAAGAGACATAACAATCCTAAATATGTATGCAAAAAACAATAGAGCTGCAAAATAGGTGAAGAAAAAAATCTATAGAACTGAAAGGATAAATTGACAAATAAATATTATCATTGGAGACTTCAATATTCCTTTCTTACTAATTGACAAAACAAACAGAAAATCAACAAAGGCATAGAATTCAACAATATTATCAACTAACATGTTGATCTAATCAATCTTTATAGAAACTTCACCTGGTAACAACAGAATATACACTATTTAGAAGTGCCCAGATAATGTATACCAAAGTAGACCATATACTGAGCTGAAAACAAACCTAAATAAGTTTAAAATAATTTAAATTATACCAATTGTATTCTCTGATCACAATGGAATAAAACTAAACATCAGTAAGAGATAGATAACAGGAAAATATCTAAACCTTTGGCTGCTAAGCAACACACTACTAAATCATACATGGGTCAAAAAAGAAGTCTTAAGGGAATTTATATAATACACCAAACTGAGTAAAGATTAAAATATTATAAGTTAAAACTTGCAGGACACACCCAAAGCAGCACTCGAAAGAAATTTAATTGTGCTAAATTCATTTATTGGAAAAGAGGAAAAGTCTCACATTAATAATCTAAGCTCCCACCTCAATATTCTAGCAACAGAAGAGAGAAATATAAATCCCAAACAAACAGAAGGTAGGAAATAATGAAGATAAAAGTAAAGTTCATAAAATTGTAAGCAGAAGGGGTACCTGGGTCGTTCACATTGTTAAGCATCCCATTATTGATTGTGGCTCAGGTCATGATCTCGGAATTGTGAGACTGAGCCCCAGGTCAGGCGCTGTGATGGGCGTGAAGCCTGCTTAAGATTCGATCTCTCCCTTTCCTTATGCCTCTCTCTCTCTCTAAAACAAAACAAAACAAAACACCGGTCAATAAAACTGTAAGCAGGAAAACAATGGAAAAATAAATGAAATGAAGAAATAGCTCTTTAAAGGGGTGAGTAAGAGGGCAATACTTTCAAATCCCTGCAAGACAAATAAAAGCAAAAGGGAAGACACAAATTGCCAGTATCAGTAATTTAAAATAATATGTAAATACATATCCTATAGACATCAAAAATAAGGGAAATATTACAAACATCTACACACATAAATTTGATGAATTTGGTTTAAAAAATAATCAATATAACTCACCATATTAACAGAACAAATGATACAGAGAATGCATTTGACAAAATTCAAAACTCATTCGTGATAGAAATTCTCAGAAAATTAGGAACAGAAGGGAACTTCCTTAGGTTAATATTAAGCATCTACAAAAAATCTATAGCTAACACCTTACTAGTGAAATACAATGCTTTCCACTTAAAATAAGGAATGAAACAAGGATGTATGCTCATCTCTTATTCAACATCGTACTGGAAATTCTAATCCATCAATAAAGCAACAAGAGAAAATAAATAGCATGCAGGTTGGAAAGGAAGATATAAAACTGTCCCTATTTGCAGAAGACATGATAGGCTACATATAAATTTCAGGGAATCTATAAAGATTTAATAATTGAGTTCAACAGGGTCTCAGGTGATGAGAAAAACATAAAAAATCAATTGCATTTTTATATACTAGCAAAGAGTACATGGACAGTGAAGTTAAAAATATAGTACCACTTACAGTCACTTGACACTTAAAATACTTAGGTATAAAGCAAACAAAAAATATTTAAAACTATAAAAATCTGATGACAGAACTTGAAGATGATTTAAATAAATGAGAAATCATGTTTATATATTGGAATTTTTAACATAGGAAATAAGCAAACTATCACCAAATTAATCTATAGATTTATTGAAATTCCCATCAAAATTCCAGCAAGATATTTATAGATATAAATTTATACGGAAAGCTAAAGTAACTGGACTCACTAGAATAATTTGAAAGAAAATAAAGTGAGAGGAATCAGTGTACCCAATATCAAAAATTATATCCAAATATGTGTTTTTTGGAAAAAAATGTTTATTCATGTCTTCTGCCCATTCCGTAACTGAATTATTTGGTTTTTGAGCAATTACTCAGCCCTCAGAAAGATGCCATTCACAATGACATGGATGGAACTAGAGTGTATTATGCTAAGCATAATAAGTCAATCAGAGAAAGACAAATACCATATGATTTCACTCATATGTGGAATTTGAGAAACAAAACAGGTGAACATAGCATAAGGAAGAAAAAAGAGAGGTAGGCAAACCATAAGAAACTGTTAACTAAGAACAAACTGAGGGTTGCTGGAGTGGGCTAAATGGGTGATGAATATTAAGGAGAGCACTTCTGATGAGCACTGGAGAGTGTATATAAATGATGAATCACTAAATTCAACTACTGAAATCAATATTATACCATATGTTAACCAAGAAGAATTTAAATAAAAACTTGAAACAAATAGTGGGTATTAAGGAGGACATGTAATGCATGGAGCATTGGGTGTGGTGCATAAACAATGAATCTTGGAACGCTGATAAAAATAAAATAAAATTTAAAATAAACAAACCCCTTATATCCAAATATGATTTATTTCTTTTTAAAAATATTTTATTTATTTGACAGAGAGAATCACAGCCAGAGAGGGAACACAAGCAGCGGGAGTGAGAGAGGGAGAAGCAAGCTTCCCACTGAGCAGGCAGCCCAATGCAGGGCTTGATCCCCGGACTTTGGGATCATGACCTGACCTGAAGGCAAAGATTTAACCACTGAGCCACCAAGGCACCCCAATATGATTTATTTCTGAACAAAATCACAAATACCGAAGTTTAAAAGAAATTTTATTTAGTAAGAAATGTATTCTTGCTAAATAATTACCACTTACACCTTAGATAATATGATTGCAAGAAAATTGAATAAATATTGCTTTAACATATATATGTTATATATGTGTGTGTATGTCTATATATATATAGCTATGGTAATCAGGACTGTGGTATTGGCAGAAGGATAGATATATCATAGGAGAAGAACAGAGAATCGATAAATTTAGCCAATTGATTTTTCATACAGGTACAAAAGCAATTCGATGAAGGAAAGATAACATTTTCAATGCATGATGTTGGAAAAATTAGACATCTATAGCCATAAAAATAAACTTGGCCAAAACCTCACATCTTATACAACAACTTCAAAATAGATCACAGACTTAAATGTAAAATATATAACTATGAAACTCTTGGAAGATAACATAGAGGGGAATCTTTGAGACTTGGGGTTTGCTGAAGTGGTAGACATGACACAAAAACCCATAAAAATTAAGAAATTAGATGTCATCTAAAACAATTGCTGTCTTAAAGACTCCAATTAAGGGTATGAAGTCTAATTACAGACTAAGAGAAAATATTTGTAATCCACTTATCTGACAAAAGTTTCATATCTAGAATATATAAAGAACTTTCAAAATTCTAGAATAACAAAACAATCAAAATAGAAGATAGACAAAGAGCATGAACAGACAATTCATTAAAGATGGCAAATCCATGAAAAGATTTGCAACATCACTAATCATTAGGGAAATGCAAATTAAGATTACCATTTGATATCCATACAGACCTTTCAGAATGACTAAATTGAAAAAAAAAATAGTGACAACACTAAATACTGTGAGGAGGCAAAAATACTAGTTAACTCACATTGCTGGTAATAACTGAAATGCAGCTATCATATGACCCAGCAATTGCACTCTTGGGCATTAACCTTTTTTTTTTAAAGATTTTATTTATTTGACAGATAGAAACACAGCCAGAGAGGAAACACAAGCAGGGGGAGTGAGAGAGGGAGAAGCAGGCTTCCCGCTGAACAGGGAGCCCAATGTGGGACTCGAGCCTGGGTCTCCAGGACCATGACCTGAGCCAAAGGCAGTCGCTTAACCAACTGAGCCACCCAGGCTCCCCGGGCATTAATCTTAAAGAAATGGAAATTTTTGCCCACACAAAAATCTGTACACAAGTGTTTATAGCAGCAGTACTCAACAGGGTTGGAGGGTACTCAATGGAAGGGGTGGGAACTAGAGGGAAGTAGGTGTGTTTATAAAAGGGTAATATGAGGGATCCTTGTGGAAATGTTCTGCATCTTTACTATATCATTGTCATTACCCTACTGGTGATGTATTAGAGTTTTGCAAGGTGTTATTATTGAGACAACAGGATAGACAATACAAAGGCTTCCTCTGTATTATTTAATTTAATTCCATGTCAATCCACAATTATCTCAAAATAAAACATACAGTGGGGGCACCTAGGTGGCTCAGTCGATTAAGTGTCTGCTTTCAGCTCTGGTCATGATCTCAGGGTCCTGGGATTGAGCCCCATGTAAGGCCCTCTGCTCAGTGGGGAGTCTGTTTCTCCCTCTTACTCTCTCTCTGGGTTCTCTCTCTCTCTCTCTCTCTCTGTCTCTCTCTCTCTCTCTGTCTCTCTCTCTCTCATAAATAAATTAAGTATTTAAAAATAAATACAACATGCAATTATAAAGAAAATATGTGAGCATGTTATTTCTGTTCTCAAAACCCTTTGATGGCTGTAAGTAGCTCTGTGCATTACAAAGTCCTCTAAAATCCAAATACCTCTCTAGCTCAACTTCCCACCAGCGCCTCCCTATGTCTCCTCCCTTCCTCTCCTCAACATCATCAATGTTCAGAACAGCCAATCTATATAGGGTTTCTTTTTAAAAAGATTTTATTTATTTATTTGAGAGAGAGATAGGGAACAAACAGAAGGAAAAGGAGAAGCAGACTCCCCACTGAGCAGGGAGACTGACAGGAGTTTGATTCCAGGTCTCTCTGAAGACAATAGATTAACCGACTGAGCCACACAGGTGCCCTTAGGTAGACAGAAAATGGGCTATATTTTCATCAGAAATTAGTCCTTCATTGATTCTCACCTGGTCCATGGGAATATTTCCTTTAATGTTCTGAAACACTGGAAATTCTACCTTCTGAATCTTGGTTCTTACCACCACTCTTGACTGAGTGCAACCCCTTCAACCTCTATTACAATTGTCTTATTTTCTAACAGTTTATCCTACTAGATTAGAAACTTCTAGTAGACAGGAATTTGTCTAATTTATCAGCCTGACCAGGACACAACACAAACCTGGCACACAATAGGGGCTCAGGGAGTGTTCAGCGAACTGAATCAAATATGCTGAGCCTCTCAACTAAGTCTTTTCCCTTCCCCCAGCTTCCTCTGACTCCCAGAAGTAAAGGGCTGAAAGGTCACTTTATGAATCTAGGTGTGTAGAAAACACCCTATTCAGAACATACAAGTGCTTGGATAATTATACTGTAGCCAAGTCAGCAGCTTATTAAGGTACTCTGGACATGACATGGTAGGCAGGCAGGGTTATCACTCAGAGTTTCTGACATGAGGAAGATAAAGCCGTGGGAGCACTAGGCACACCCTTCCTGTTGGTAACCACATGAGCTGTGTCATATTCTGCTTTGGGTTTGGAATTTCTATTCCTTCACTGAGGAGAACTTTAATGCTTGATTCTTTATTATGTAGTTCTTCGATTTTTAGAAACATGTCTCCTGTCTTAAAATTTTGAGAGCAGAAGTCCGAAAATGTATTATTAAAGATACAAAAATAATGGACAGAAAATATAATACTTAAGAAAAAGAAGAAAGGGAAAATTAGCCACTTCTTCTATTACACATTTTTCCCAGCAAGTTCAAAACTAGTTCTGGGATTCCTTGGCATACAGGCATTGAGCTCCTCCTGTTCATGGAGTCTATGTAGTGCTTTTGATATAGTTGACAAAAACAACTGCAGGCACAGAGAAAGAATAATTCAACAACTAGTTGTACATTATGGTGGTCTTTAATGAATTTCCTAGCCTCCTTACAGAAATGAATGAAGAATTTACTTTCCCAATGGGAGTACTGGGAGTGACAGTGGAATATGATTCTTAGCTATCAACTTTCATCAGGAGTTTACTCGTTTCCTTAAAAAAAACAATTAACCAACATACAGTACATCATTAGTTTCAAATGTAGTGTTCAATGATTCATCAGTTGCATATTACACCCAACACTCATCATCACATGCCCTCCTTAATGCCCATCATCCAGTTACCCCACCACCCCATCCATCTCCCCTTACACAACCCTCAATTTGTTTCCCAGAGTCAAGAGTCTCACATGGTTTCTCTCCCTCTCTGATTTCTTCCCATTCAGTTTTCCCTCCATTCCCCTATGATCCTCTGTGCTATTTCTTATATTCCACATATGAATGAAACTATATGATAATTGTCTTTCTCTGATTGATTTATTTCACTTAGCCTAATATCCTCCAGACTTTATTCATTTGAAGCGAGCTGCATTACCCAAGGTCATGCTCCCCTGTCCAGAAAAAAAAGGCAGAGAGGTATGCCTCCAGTGAGTGATAAATATGGGGATATGAAGGCTTACACAATGTGAAGCAATACTGAGGGATCATTACAATTTCAGAATTACCTGTAGGGGGAGCTGAGGCATCTGCTTGTCCTGCATTATGGGTCAGTTCTCTTTATGCCCAATTTTACTTCCTTTCTTTCATATCCCAAAGAGTACCCTCAAGGGTACTCTTCTGCATGCTGATCTCTGTCTCTGATTTCCAGAGACTCCTACCTCTGACAATTTTCTTCAGGGTTCACAGAGTATACCTTACACAGGCTTCTTTTGTTAGACTGTGAGTTTCTCATGGGCAATGACTTTGGGATCTTATCTACATCTAGCCCATTGTCTAACAGGCACATAATATTTGTTCAGAAAATGTTGGTAGAATTTAATTTAATAGCCCTAATAAAGAAATACATGACTGGGGGAAAGTTCTCAAAAATGATGTGATTCAGAAAATGGTAAGTGCTCTCTCTTTCTCTCTCTCATCATTTTCAGTAATCCTAAAAGATAGGTACTATTATCCTAATTTTGCAAATGTGAAAACTAAGGTGATTATGTACCTTTCCCCAAGTTCCCCTAGTTAGTATATGGCAAGGCTGATTTAAACTGAGGTTTGAATGACATTTAAACAGACCCTAAAGCTTGTCTTTCACATAAACTCCAAGAGATGGCATTACAAGAAAAATGTGTTTGGATTTAATGTCTTTCCCCTATCAATTGCTTGCATATATCACTTTTCATTCCTTGCTACATTTTAAAAAGGAACCTTCCTGTGGGCCCATTTGAAGGGGAGCAGTAAGCTGTAGAACTTTTTAAATGTATCAGAGAATGGTATAAAATGAATTGTTTTTTGTAGCTTTATGTTGCTTGGCTATTTTACTTTTCAGTCAATTTTTATGATTTTACTAAAAAAATTTACTGTAAAACAGTGGGCAGATGGATGTAATAGGTGAAAGAGATTAAGAGTCCACTTAACATGATAAGCACTATCATGTAATGTATGGAGTTGTTGAATTATTATATGGTACACCTGGACCTAATATAACACTGTATGTTAATTATACTTGAATAAAAATAAGTAAATTAAAAATGTACACAGGAAGCATATATGTAAAATGTAACATGTCTGTATAGTGAATAAATGTTAATAATCTCTGAAAGCAATAAATGAAACAATACTGTGTCTCTCCCCCAGTGCTAACCATAGCTTATTTTTTAAATGATTTATTTATCTGCTTTAGAGAGAGGTATAGCATGAGCAGGGGGAGGGGCAGAGAGAGAGAGGGAGAGAAGGAAAGAAGAAGACTCCCCATTGAGTGTGAAGCCCCTTGAGGAGCTCAATCTCAAGACCCTGAGATCATGACTTAAATTGAAACTGAATCAGATGCTCCACTGATTGAGCCCACCATAGCTTGCTTTTTACAGCAATGCTTTATTTGCTTTTGATTATAATGATACATGTGTGTATTCATCCCTAAACAATTTAGAACAGAAGATGGCAAACTATGGCTTGTAGGCCCAAGTAACTCACTGCTTGTTTTTATAAATGGAGTTTTATTTACCCTCTGGTAACCATCAGTTTTTTCTCAACAGTTAAGAGTCTAAGAGTCAGCATCTTGGTTTGTCTCTCTCTTTTTTTCCTTGGCTCATTTGTTTCTTAAATTCCACATATGAGTGAAATCTTAAGCTTTGTCTTTTTAAATTTTTTTAAAGATTTTAAAAAATTTATTTGACAGAGAAAGACACAGGTAGAGAGGGAGCACAAGCAGGAGGAGCAGGAAAGGGGTAAGCTCCTTCTGCTGAGCAGGGAGCCCAATACAGGATTCGATCCCAGGACCCTGGGATCATGACCTGAGACAAAGGCATATGCTTAATGACTGAGCCACCCAGGCGTCCCTAGTATTTGTCTTTTTCTGACTGACATCTTTTGCTTAGCCTTATATTCTCGAGCTCCATCCATGTACTTGCAAATAGCAAGATTGCATTATTTTTTATGGCTGAATAATATTCTGTATACATAAACATCCAGGTGCATGTGTGCCTTCAAATCAGTACTTTTGTGTCCTTTGGGTAAATGTCTAGTAGTACAATTACTGGGTAGTAGGGTATTTCTATTTTTAACTTTCTAAGGAATCTTGGTATTACTTTCTAGAGGGACTCCACAAGTTTACATTCCCACAAAGTGTAATAGTGTTCCTATTTCTCCGCATGCTCGCCAACATCTGCTGTTTCCTGTGCTATTAATTTTAACCATTCTAGCAGGTGTGCGTTTATATCTCATTGTGGTTTTGATTTGTGTTTCTCTGATAATGAGGGATATTGAGCATCTTTTCATGTGTCTGTGAGTCATTTGGATGTCTTCTTTGGAAAAATGTCTGTTTCTATCTTCTACCCATTTCTTAACTGGATAATTTGTATTTTGGATATTAAGTTTGAAAAATTCTTTATACTAAACCCTTATTAGATATGTCATTTGCAAATATGTTTTTCTTTCTTGTCTGATTTTTGTGACTGGGACTTGCAGTGCTATGTTGTATAAAAGTGAGAGTGGACATCCTTGGTTGTTCCTGACCTTAGGGGGAAAACTCTCAGTTTTTCCCAGTTAAAGATAGTATTGCATGGAGCACTTGGTGTGGTGCATAAACAATGAATCTTGGAATATTGAAAAGATGAAATAAAATTTAAAAAAATATATAGCTTTAGCTGTGGGTTTTTCATATATGGGCTTTATTATGTTGAGGTATGTTCCCACTAAACCTACTTCATTGAGGGTCTTTATCATGAATGGATGTCTTACACTGTCAAGTGATTTTTTTGTGTCTATTGAAATGATCATACAGTTCTTAGCTTTTCTCTCATTGATGTGATGTAACACATTGATAGATTTGTGAATATTGGAAACATGAATAAAGCCCACTTATCTTGGTGAGTGTTTTTTTAAACATATTGCTGGATTTAGTTTCTTAGTTGAGGAATTTTTTCATCAGTGTTAATCAGGGATATTGGTCTATAGTTCTTTTTTTTTTTTTTAGTGGTGTGTTTACCTGGTTTTGGTATCAGAATAATAGTGGGTTCATAAAATGAATTTGGATGTTTACTTTCCTTTTCTATGTTATGAAATACTTTGGGAAGAATGGGTATTAATGCTTCTTTACATGTTTGATAAAGTTAACCCATGGAGCGTCTGGTCTTGGACTTTTGTTTGTTGGGAATTTTTTTGCTTACTGATTCAATCTCCTTTTTGGTTATCAGTCTGTCCAATTTTTCTATTTCTTACTCTTTCAGTTTTTTGAGTTAATATGTTTCTAGGAATTTATCCATTTCCTTTAGGTGTTCCAATATGTCAGTATTATTGGCATATGGTTTCTCATAATATTCTCATAATTGTTTGTATTTCTGTGGCATTGGTTGCTGTATCAACTCTCCAATTTGTGAATTCATTTATTTTGCCCTTTTATCTTTTTTCCTCAATAATTCTGGGTAGAAGTTAGAGTTAATTTGTCCAAAAAATAAAGTTAATTTTTCCAATATAAATATTTTTTTGCATTTTTTTCAAAGAGCCGTCTCCTAGTTTCATTGATTTATTTTATTGTTTTTTTTTTAACTTTCTTCCTATCATTTTCTTCTGATCTAATCTTTATTTTTTCCTTCTTTCTGTTGGTTTTAGGTTTTGTTTATTGTTCTTTTTCTGTTTTAGGTTGAGGGTTAGGTTTCTTATTTCAGATTTCTTCTTGCTCCTTTTGTTATAGGCTTTTATTGTTTTTTCCTCTTACAACCATATTTGCTGCATCCCAAAGTTTTTGAACAATTGTGTTTTAATTTTCATTTTTTCTGTGTACTTTTCTATTTCTTCTTTTGATTTCCTTGTTGACCCATCTATTGTTAAATAGCATGTTTAACCTCCATGTATTTTTGGTCTTTCCAGATTTTTTTGTAGTTGAATTCTAGTTTCATACCATTGTGGTTAGGAAAGATGCATGGTAGGGTTTTGACCTTAAATTTGTTGAGGCTTGTTTTGTGACTTATTTTGTGATATATTCTGGAGAATGTTTCAGTGGACATAAGAAGAGTGTGTATTTTGCTGTATTAGGGAATTCTCTGAATATATATGTTAAGTCAATCTGGTCCAGTGTGTTATTCAAAGTCATTGTTTCCTGGTTTATTTTCTGTTTAGATGATCTGTCCATTGATGTAAGTGGGTTATTATTGTCCCCAACTATTATTGTATCATTATCAATTAGCTCCTTGATTTTTATTAACTATTTATGTATTTGAGTGCTCCATTTGGGTGCATAAATCTTTATAATTGCTATATTTATTCTTGTTGGATTGTTCCCTTTGTTATTATATATGTCCTTCTTTGTCTATTATTATAGTCCTTGTTTTATAGTTATTTTGTCCAGATGAATGAATAAAGGAGACTGGTATATATATACAATGGAATATTACTCAGCCATCAGAAAAGATGAATGCCCACCACTTGCATCAGCATGAATGATGGAACTGGAGGGGATTATGGTAAGTGAAATAAGTCAGGCAGAGAAATACAATTATCAATCTTTTCCCTATGTACTTCTCTCTTTCTCTTGCCTCTCCTGTGACCAGAATGCCCTCCCCGCAGTACCCCTGATCTTTTTCTCCCCAAATCATATCTCCCCACCTCCTACTTCCCACAGTGTGGTCTCTTCTATATCTCTAGTTGTACAATTTGTTCTGTCAGTCCTCCAATTGATTTATTGGGTATTCAGAATGATTTGGTATTTATCTATCTGTGTTCAAAGGATGAGGAAAGCCCAGGGTCATCCTACTACATCATCTTATCTCCTTCCAAAAGAGAAACTATCTAAATGTCAATCAACTAGTGAATGCATAGTGAATATGAAATATTATTCACTGATAACATGAAATGAATTATCAATACATGAATCAAATGATCAAATTTGGAGAAATGCTACAGGAAAAGAAGCAGATACCAAAGGTCACATATTATGTTATTTCATAAAATTTTATAAGAGATGTCCATCATATATGTAAATCCATAGAGAAATAAAATAGATTAGTGAGGATTGAGGGAATTAGGAGTGACTACTGATGGATGTAGATTTTGTCTTTGGGGTGATAGAATATATTGGAATTTAATTCTGTTGTTTGTTTTACAACTTTGTGACTATACTAAAACTCATTTAGTTGACATACGTTTTCTTTCATTCAACACTTTGAATATATTATCCTACTTCGTTCTGTCCTGCAATGTTTATGGTGAAAAATATATTGATAGCTATATGGAGGTTTTCTTGTATATAACCATTTACTTTTCTCTTGTTTTTAACATTCCTTGACTCTACGTTTTGAAAATTTGGTTAACATATCTCATTGTGGGTCTCTTTGAAATTATCTTCTTTGGCTTCTTTTTTGCTCCCTTGGTTTCCTGGATCCAATTGTCTAATTTTTTTCAAGTTAGGGATATTTTCAGCTACTATATTTGTGAAAAACCTTTTTAATCCTTTCTCTTCTTGGAACCCAATACTGCATGTATTGGTATACTCATTTTTGTTAGACAAATCCCTTAAGCTATTTGCATTATTTTTATTTTATTTTATTTTATTTTATTTTATTTTATTTTATTTTTTCAGGGTTCCAAGATTCATTGTTTATGCACCACACCCAGTGTTCCATGCAATACGTGCCTTCAATGCTGACCAACATGCTAACCCACCACCACGACCCATCCCGTCAAAGACACTCAGTTTGTTTCTGAGTCCAAAGTCTCTCATGTTTCATCTCTCTCCAATTTACCACACTTCCCATTTCCTTTCCTTCTCCTACTGTCCTCCATGTTACTCCTTATGCTCCACAAGTAAGTGAAACCATATGATACCTGACTTTCCCTGCTTGACTCATATCACTAAACATAATCTCCTCCAATCCACTCCATGTATTCATCCTTTCTGATGGAGGCCTAATATTCCATTGTATACAATACTATAAATTTTTATCCATTCATCAGTTGAGCCCTGATCTGTGATCTAGTATATGATCTATTCTGGAGAAAGTTCCATGTGCATTCGAGAAAAATGAGTATTCTGCTATTTTAGAGTGGAATGTTCTGAATATATCTATGAGATCCATCCGGTCCAATGTGAAATTCAAAACCCTTGTTTCTTTGTTGATTTTCTGTTTAGATCATCTGTCCATTGCTGAGAGTGGTGTTTTAAGATCTCCTACAATTAATGTATTAATACTAGGTCAGAAATCAGGGCACAACTGATACCAAAACACTAAGATTATTCCCTGCATATTCTCTGACACAATGTCTTGAAACTGGAACTCAACCATAAGAAAAAGTTCAGAAGGAATTCAAACACTTGGAAGCTAAAGACTATCCTGCTCAAGAATGTTTGGATCAACCAGGAAATCAAAGAAGAACTTAAATATTTCAAAGAAAACAATGAGAATGAAGATACATCAATCTAAAACCTATGGGATACGGCAAAGGCAGTCTTAAGAGGGAAATGCATAGCCATCTGAGCCTCACTCAAAAAAATGGAAAAATCCTGAGTATACCAACTCTCATTACACCTTAAAGAACTGGAAAATCAACAACAAATTAAGCCAACCCCACACACATGAAGGGAAATAATTCAGATAAGAGCAGAGATCAACAAATTAGAAGGTAGAGATACAGTAGAACACATCAATGAAACTAGAAGCTGGTTATTTGAAAGAATTAATTAGATCAATAAATCATTGGCCAAACTAACCCAAAAGAAAATTGAGAGGACCCAAATTAATAAAATTATGAATGAAATGGGAGAGATCATAACTAACACCAAGGAAATAGAAACAATAATCAGAAATTACTATCAACAGCTATATGCCAAAAAGTTAAACAACTTAGAAGATATGGATGCATTCCTGGAAACCTATAAACTTCCAAGACTGAAACAGGAATAAACTAAGAATCTGAATAGACCAACATCTAGTAACCAGATGGAAACAGTCAAAACAAAACAAAACAAAACAAAAAAACAACCCTCTTGAAAACCAAGAGACCCAGAACCTGATGATTCTCTGGATAATTCTACAAAACATTCAAAGGAGAAATAATACATACTCTTCTGAAGCTGTTTCAAAAAATAGAAACAGAAGGAAAACTTCCATACTCTTTCTAGGAAGCCAACATTACTTTAATTCCCAAACCAGAGACCCCATCAAAAAGAAGAACTTGACACCAATATCCCTGATGAATATGGATGCCAAGATTCTTAACAAGATCCATGCTAATAGGATCCAACAGTACATTAAAACGATTATCCACCACAACCAGGTGGGAATTATCCCTGTGATGCAAGGGTGGTTCAACATTTGCAAATCAATCAATATGATAGAACAAATCAATAAGAGAAGAGAGAAAAACCACATGGTCCTCTCAACTGATACAGAAAAAGCACTCATGAAAGGAAATAAAGAAGATGCAAAAAGATGGAACAGCATTCCATATTCATGGATCAGAAGAATAAACATTGTTAATATGACTAACTACCCAGAGCAATCAATACTTTCAGTGCCATCCCAATCAAAATTCCACCAAAATTTTTGAAAGTGCTGGAACAAACAATCCTAAGATCTTTATGGAACCAAAAAGCACCCTGAAGTGCTAAGGAAAGTTGAAATAGAAAGACAAGGCTGGGGGCGCCTGGGTGGCTCAGTTGGCTAAGGAACTGCCTTTGGCTCAGGTCATGATTGCAGAGACCAGGGTTCGAGTCCCACATCAGGCTCCCTGCTTGTCAGGAAGCCTGCTTCTCCCTCTCTCACTCCCCCTGCTTATGTCCCCTCTCTGGCTGTGTTTCTCTCTGTCAAATAAATAAAATCTTAAAAAAAAGAAAGACAAGGCTGGGGGCATCATGTTACCTGATTTGAAGCTTCATTACAAAGCTTTGATCACCAAGACAACATGATACTGGCACAAAAATGAACAATAGGCCAATGTAACAGAATAGAAGGTCCATATATGGACCCACAATTCTATGGTCAAATAATCTTCGACAAAACAGAAAAAATATCCAGTGGAAAAAAGACAGTCTCTTCAATAAATGGTGCTGGGAAAATTGGACAGCTATATATAGAGGAATGAAACTAGACCATTCTCTTATGCCACACATAAAGATAAATTCGAAATGGATGAAAGATCTCAATTTGAGGCAGGAATCTATCAAAATCCAAGAGGAGAACATAGGTAGTAACCTCTTTGACATCGGCCACAACAACTTCTTTCAACATGTCTCCAAAAACAAAGGAAACAAAAGCAAAAATGAACTTTTGGGACTTCATCAAATTAAAAAACTTCTGCACAGCAAAGGAAATGGTCAACAAAACAAAGAGGCAACCCATGGAATGGGAGAGGATATTTGGAAATGACACTACAGGCAAAGGGCTGATATCCAAAATCTATAAAGAACTCCTCAAATTCAACAACCGAAATAAAGATCACCACATCAAAAAATGGGCTGGAGAAATGAAGAGGCACTTCTCCATAGAAGATATACAAATGGCTAACAGACATATGAAAAAAATGTTCATCATCACTAGCTATCAGAGAAATTCAAATCAAAACCACATTGATATAACACCTTACAGTAGTCAGAACAGAGAACAAAAACAGGACAGCTAACAACAAGCATTGGAGGGGCCAATTGGAGAAAGGGGAACCCTCATACACTTTGGGTGGGAATGCAAGTTGGTGCAACCTCTTTCAAACACACTGTCGAGATTCCTTAAATGACTAAAAATAGAGCTACCATATGATCCTACAATTGCAATACTGGGTATTTACCCCAAAGATACAGATGTAGTGAAAAGAGGGGCCATATACACCCCAATGTTCATTGCAGCAATGGCCACAATCGACGCACTATGAAAAGAGCCAACGTTCCCTTCAACAGATGAATGGATAAAGAAGATAATGGTACATGTACACAATGGAATGTTAGGCCTCCATCAGAAAGGATAGTACCCAAGTTTTGTCACACCATGGACTGGATTGGAGGAGATTATGCTGACTGAAATGCGGCAAGCAGAGAAAGTCAAGTATTGTATGGTTTCACTTACTTGTGGAGCATATGGAGTAATATGGAGGACAGTAGGATAAGGAAAGGAAATGGGAAGAGGGGTAAATTGGGGAGGGAGACAAAACCTGAGAGATATTGGGCTCAAAAAAACTGAGGGTCTTGAAGGGGAGGGGTTGGGGGGATGTGTGAGCTTGATAGTGGGTATTGAGGGCATGTATTGCATGGAGAACTGGGTGTGGGGCATAAACAATGAATCTTGGAACACTGAAAAAATAAAATTAAAAAAAATCAAAAGGGAAAAAGAAAAAGAAAAAAAAGATCTCCTACAACTAGTGTATTCATATCAATATGACTCTATATTTTGCTTAACAGCTAATTTAAGTAGTTGGCTGCTTCCATGCTGGGGTCATATATATTTATAATTGTTAGATATTCCTGGTGGATAGACACTTTAAGAATGATGTACTGTCCCTTTGTATCTCTGACTAAAGTCTTTTTCTTCCTTTCTTTCTTTATTTATTTTTACTTTAAATTTCTTTTATTTTGTCAGAGTTCCAAGATCCATTATCCATTCCCCACACCCAGTGCTCCATGCAATAGGTGCCTCAGTACCCACCACCAGGTTCTCCCATCCCCCACCCCTTCCCTCCAAATCCCTCAGGTTTTTTCTGTGTCCAAAGTCTCTCATGTTTCGTTTCTCTCCCTGAATAACCCTACTTCCCATTTACTTTCCTTCTCCTATTGTCATCTATATTATCCCTTATGCACTACAAGTAAGTGAAACCATGTGATACTTGACTTTCTCTACTTGGCTTATTTCACTCAGCATAATCTCTTCCAATCCAGTCCATGTTGCTACGAAAGTTGGATATTCACCCTTTCTGATGGAGGCATAGTATTCCGTTGTATATATGTACCACATCTTCTTTATCCATTCATCAGTTAATGGGCACCATGGCTCTTTCCACAGTTTGGCAATTGTGTCTAGTGCTGCTATGAACATTGGGGTACATGTGGCCCTTTCTTTTCACTACACCTGTATCTTTGGGGTAAATGCCCAGTAGTGCAATCACAGGGTCATAGGGTGGTTTTATTTTTAATTATTTAAGGAATATCCACAATGTTTTCCAAAGCGGCTGCACCAACTTGCATTCCCACCAACTGTGTAAAAGAGTTATCCTTTCTCCGCAGCCTCTCCAACACTTGTTGTTTCCTGACTTGTTAATTTTGGCCATTCTGACTGGTGTAAGGTGGTATCTCAGTGTGGTTTTGATTTGAATTTCCCTGATAGCTAGTGACTCTGAACATTTTTTCAGGTCTGTTAGCCATTGTGTATCTTCTATGGAGAAATGCCTCTTCATGTCTCTTGCCCATTTTTTGATGTGTTCATCTTTTGGATATTGAGTTTGAGTAGTTCTTTATAGATCTTGGATATCAGCCCTTTGTCTGTAGTGTCATTTGCAAATATCCTCTCCCATTCTGTGGGTTGCCTCTTTGTTTTGTTGAACATTTCCTTTGCTGTACAGAAGCTTTTTATTTTGATGAAGTCTCAGAAGTTCATTTTCGCTTTTGTCTCCTTTGCCTTTGGAGACGTGTCTTGAAAGAAGTTGCTGTAGCTGATGTCAAAAGGTTACTGCCTATGTTCTTTTCCAGGATTTTGTTGGATTTCTGCCTCACGTTGAGGTCTTTCATCCATTTCGAGTTTGCCTTTGTGTGTGGTGTAAGAGAATGGTCTAGTTTCATTCTTCTATACATAGCTGTCCAATTTTCCCAGCACCATTTATTGAAGAGACTGTCCTTTTTCCACTGGATATTTTTTTCTGCTTTGTCAAAGATGATTTGACCATAGATTTGTGGGCCCATATCTGGACTCTCTACTCTGTTCCATTGGTCTATTTCTCTGTTTTTGTGCCAGTACCATGCTGTCTTGGTAATCACAGCTTTGTAATAAAGCTTGAAGTCAGGTAATGAGATGCCCCCAGCTTTGCTTTTATTCTTCAGCAATTCCTTAGCAATTTGGGGTCCTTTTTATTTCCATATAAATTTTAGGATTGTTTGTTCCAACGCTTTGAAGAATGTTAGTGGAATTTTGATCGGAATGGCATTAAAAGTATAGAATGCTCTGGACAGTATAAACATTTTGACAATGTTTATTCTTCCGATCCATGAGCATGGAATGCTCTTCCAACTTTTTGTGTCTTCTTCAATTTCTTTCATGAGTGTTCTGTAGTTCTTCGAGTACAGACCCTTGACTTCTTTGGTTAGGTTTATTCCTAAGTATCTTATAGTTTTTGGTGCTATAGTAAACGGAATCAATTTTCTGATTTCCCTTTCTATATTTTCATTGTTAGTGTATAAGAACGCAACTGATTTCTGTGCAATGATTTTGTATCCTGCAACATTACCAAATTGTTGTATGAGTTCTAGTAGTTTGGGGGTAGAGTCTTTTGGGTTTTCCACATAGAGTATCATGTCATCTGCAAAGAGAAGGAGTTTGACTTCTTCTTTGTCAAGCTGAATACCTTTTCTTTCTGTAGTCTGATTGCTGTTGCTAGAACTTCTCACCCTATGTTAAACAGTAGCGGTGAGAGTGGGAATCCTTGTCTTTTCCTGATCTCAGAGGGAAGGCTGTCAGTTTTTCCCCATTGAGAATGATATTTGCTGTGGGTTTTTTGTAGATAGATTTTATGAGGTTGAGAAATGTTCCCTCTTTCCGTATCCTTTGAAGAGTTTTGATCAGGAACGGGTGTTGTTTTTTGTCAAATGCCTTTTCTGCATCAATTGAGATTACCATGTGGTTCTTCTCTCTTCTCTTATTGATTTGTTCTATCACGTTGATTGTTTTGCGAGTGTTGAACCCCCCTTGCATCCCTGGGATAAATCACACCTAGTAATGGTGAATAATCTTTTTAATGTATTGTTGGATCTTGTTGGCAAGGATCTTGTTGAGAATCTTGGCATCCATATTCCTTAGAGTTATTGGTCTGAAGTTCTCCTTTTTGATGGGGTCTTTGTCTGGTTTGGGATTAGACTAATGCTGGCTTCATAGATGGAGTCTGGAAGTTTTCCTTCCGTTTCTATTTTTTGAAAGAGCTTCAGGAGAATAGATGTTATTTCTTCTTTGAATGTTTGGTAGAATTCCCCAGGGAATCCATCTGGTCCTGGACTCTTGTTTTTGGGGACGTTTTTGATCACTGCTTCAATGTCATTACTAGATATAGGTCTATTCAAATTGTCAATGTCTTCCTGTTTCAGTCTTGGTAGTTTATAGGTTTCTAGGAATGTATCCATCTCTTCTACATTGTTAAACTCCTTAGATTAAAATCTAATTTTTCTGAAATGAGAATCGCTACACAGCTTTCTTTTGAGGGCCATTGGCATGAAAGATGGTTCTCCATATCCTCACTTTCAATCTGAATGTATCTTTAGATTCAAAATTTGTCTACTGTAGACAACATATGGACAGGTCCTGTTGTTTTATCCAGTAGGAAACCCTGTGCCAATTTATTGGAGCTTTTAGGCTATTCACATGGAGAGTGATTATGGAAAGATACCTTTTTATTGATATCATGTTGCCTGTGAAGTTCTTTTTTCTACAGATTGCCTCTATACATTTTTGTTCAGTGTCACTCTTGGGTTCTTTCCTCTTTTATGGAACCCCCTTTAATATTTCTTGTATTGCTGGCTTGGTGGTCACATAATCTTTTAGAACTTGCCAGTCCTGGTAGCTTTTTATCTCTCCTTCCATTTCAGAAGTCAACCTTGCTGGATACATTATCCTTGGTTGCATATATTTTTTTCATTTAATATAATGAATATGTCTTTCCAGGCCTTTCTGACTTGTCATGTTTCTGTGGACAAGTTTGGTGTTATTCTTATGGTCCTCCCTCTGTACATAAGTGATCTCTTCCCCCTAGCTGCCCTTATGATATATTCTTTGAATTTATGATTCATGAATTTCACAATTATGTGCTTGGTGGTTTTTCTAGGCTCATTGATATTGGGGGGGGGTGTCCTCTCTGTGTCTAGGACACAAACACTTGTTTCATTCCACAGGTTAGAGATGTTTTATACAGGATTTGTTCAACTATATCTTATAGCCTTCTCTCTCTCAACTCCCTCAGGGATTCCAATAATTCTGATATTGGAGTGTTTCACGGCATCATTTATTTCCCTAATTCTATTTTCATGGGATTGTAGCTCTTTGTTCCAAGACTTCTCCTATTCCTCTTTCTCAAACAGTCTGTCTTCCAAACCACTAATGCCATCTTCTGCTTCCCTTACCCTAGCTGTTAAGGTATTTAAATTAGATTGAATCTCATTGATAGCATTTTTTTTTACCTCTGCCAGTTTGGCTTTCACTTCTGCCCTTTGAGCTTCTGTCCTGCCACTACTGTTCTTTTCCTATTTTGCCATTTTTTGGATGATTGCTACCCTGAATTCCTTTTGTGTCATACTGTTTGTGTTCATATCCAGTAGTTCTGTGACAGGGGTTGCAGACTCTGAGTTTTTCTTCTGTTGGATATTCCTCCTCTGAATCATTTTGGTGATGGGTGGTTGAGGGGATGTATAGCTGAATATATCAACCATGATCCAGGTGAGTTGCTCATTGGAAGGTTTTGGAGCAATCAGAAGTCACCACTGAAAAGGAAGAAGAAAGAAAAAAGAGACGGAAAAAAGAGATAAGCAAGAATAAACCCAGCCAAAATGGGCCCAATGGGAGGATTTATATGGCACAAAAACAAAGAAGAATAAACAAAAAGTCAAAAGTAAAAGGGGAAAAATAAAGAAGAAATAAAATCTAACCCAAATGACCCCTGAGAACAGTATTTACATATTACAAAGGCAAAAATAAATACAGAAACACTGACAGAATAGGATGGGAAGGTGAGTACAAACCTTCATTGTGGGCGAGGAATTATTTCAGTTCCTCCTGGGTGTATCTTATTATTATTGTTAGAGGACTCCACTTTCTGGAGATATTGGGAAATTAGAACGGGTTTATGTATAGGGGTAGTATTGAATAGGAATGAAGGATTACCTTGAACCTTATATCTATATGTATATTTAAAAGAAAAAAATAGAAAAAATAAAGAAACACAAACACAGGTATGTGTATGAAAAAAGTTCAACGTAATACATTAATATGAAATGTTGTATTAAATATTATGTTGTAATAATAAGTGGGTTAAAAAATAAAAGAACAAATATCATGAGAATGTATTTAAATTTTAAAATGAAAACTTAAAAATAAAAATAAAAAAGTTAAAAAGAAAATAAAATGAAAAGCCATATCTATAAAATATACAGGTTTTAGGGTAGTCTTGGGATCTTAGTATATTGTTTTTTCCCTGATGTTGGGATTTTACAGTTTTATGTAGACCCTTTGGTATTGTCCATTTGCTCTTCTGGCTTTCCTTCTGGGGGAGGGACCTGCTGCATGTTGTTTTTCAGTCCATTTTGCTGGGCTGAGTCTCCCTGCCCCCTATCAAGGGGCTGAGCTCTATGGAAACTGGGTCTTCAAGCTTTTGTTCTCCGGAGGTTTTTGTTCTTTTGCAGCTTTTTGCAGCTTTTTGTAAAGTCAGGGAAAATTAAGCTGTCCACACCCAGACCTAGGTCTCAGAAAGAAGATTAAATTAGCTCCCTTTTGGGTGGTGGGGGCATATAGACTCTCCCTCTGTACTCTCTCCTGCACCCTGCCACCTCTCACAGGTAGCACGCACTGCAGTCACCAGCCACAATGGCAAACAAGGTCTCCATTTGTCGCTTCACTCCCACACGACAGAAATCATGAGTGATATTGGTTTGTGTGAGCTTGTCACTGTTCAGGTGCTCTCTGGAACACACACCCATTTTGGCTGCACTAGGAACCCACGGTCCTGCAACTTGCATAGAAGGCTGAGGGAAGAGTGTCCTCTGATGCAGGTTGTGCGCACCTAGCCCAAGCAGTGGACCAAGCCCTGTTTCAGGGACTTCCTGCCACCCGGTTCCTTCCGGCGCCAGGGAACTCTTTGTACCACCAGCACTGGGGAGTACTTTCTACCACCAGCCTGGAGCCCTAGTTTTATATCCCTGCCAATGGCTGTCTGCTTCCCCCACTCGCCTCTTAAGACCCCTTGTTTTTGAGTACTTTTAACCAGACTAAAATTTGATGCTGCTCTCCAAGCACAGGGCACTATCCTACTGGGGTATGACTTTCCAAAGGATCACTTCTGGTGGGTCCCTTCCCCTCCTGTTTGTCTTCTGAAATCAGTATGAGCACATCTACTACACTTTACCTCTCTGATGATGCTCTTCTGCCCCTGTAGAGATCCAGAAGTGTGTAGTCTTACATCTCAGGCTGATTTCATGGGTGCTCACATTGTTCTGGTATATATTTAGCTCACATCAGGGGACCCTTTGAAAGGGGGTCTCTTACTTCTCCTCTATATTGCTCCTCTATTTTCTTTTTTTTTTAATTGTTGTTCTTTTGTTTGGATGGATTCTACTTCCCTGTTCTTGACTTCATGGATCCTTTTGTAAACTCAATATATATATTTTTTAATTCTTTTATTGAATTTTCCAGTTAAATTATAGTATGCTTCATCTCTATGATTTATGTTTGGTAGTTTTTATATTTTCTTTTTGTTGAAATTCTTACTTTTTTTTCATGAATTGCTCTCCTAACCTCAATGGACACCTTTATGACTATTAATTTTAACTCTTCCAGGAAAATCACTTATCTTTATTTCATTAAGTTGTGTTTCTGGCTTATTTTGTTCCCCTGTTTCTTCATTTTCCTTCATTCTCTGTTGGTTTGTACACATAAAATAGAATATTCATCTCTCCCATTATTCAGAATGGTCTCCTGTAGGAAATAAACCTTGTCAACCAGCTGAGTCTGAGCTCCCAGTTGTCTCTTAAACTTCTCCAATTGTCCAGGTCACCTTCTTTGTTCCTAGTTGCTGCTAGTATTTGAGGGTGTGCCAAGACCCATCATTTTCCCAAAGTGGAGGATTGAAGTCAGCACCTAGATGCAAGCTGATTAAAAAATGAACCCTCAGGCAGTAGCTGGGAAAGTATGCTGTTAAGCCCTTTCTAGGGAGAAACTGGGAAATGAGTTTCTTAGACTTTTCCCTCTTTGCTGAGTCCAGTTGATAGCTGTAGAGTATGGGATACTCTTGAACCTGTTTTTCTTTTTAATTTATTTCTGTAGTCCTATTGGACTCATAAGCACAAACCATATTGGCCATCAGAGCCAGTCTATCCAGGGGCTCATTCTATGGGTGGCAGCCATAAATGCTTGAGTTTCAGGCATATATGTAAGGTCTGTCCAGGGGGATTCTGGTGACTTGGTTTTATTGTTGAAACAGGCTGGAGAGAGAAGGCAGGTATGGTGTCCACTGGGATTCCCATTCTCCAAGGAGGATCACAACCAGTGCCTAGATGCATGCTAAATTAGAAACCTGGCTTCTTTTAAAGTATGTCGATAAACCTTGGGAGGAAAGACTAGGAGATGGGCATTTTTGCCTACTCCTTCTGTGCTGAGTTCTGCACGTATCACTGTGACAAACGCTTCCACATCCATTAACAATTGTTTACTATCATCTTGTGGACACAAGCCCAGTTCCATTTCAGAGCTAGGTACCTTGAGTAGGACCTTGGGTGTGAGTCTTAAAAGTTAAAGTACTATATGTAGGTTTTAAGCTTTCACCTCATAAAGAGAACTTGGGAATTGAAAATTCCTTCCTGGTGATTTTACTGTGGGTGAGGTTCATGGCTAGAGAGTATCTTAGCTGTTTCCGTGTTTCAATGTGGGCATTTTCTCATTTGCATGATATGTATGAGTCATTTAGCTATCTTTGAATTTATTTTCAACATGTAGTTTTGCATTGGTGCATCTGTGGGAGGAGAGCTTAGGTGTCTCCTAATTTTGCTGTCTTAATTGATTTCTTATTCTTCATTTTGGAAGGATAGTTTTGGGGGTATAGAATTCTTCATTGAAATTTTTTCAGTAGTTCAATATGTTATTCCACTGTCCTCTGGCCTTCATGATTTCTGATAAGAAATCAGCTGTTATTCGTTTTGAAGATCCTTGGTCTGTGGTGAGTCACCTTAGCTGCTTTCAAGAATTCTTGTGTTTTGGTATTTTGACAATTATAGCTGTGAGTCTTTTTGACTTTATCCTATTGGCCTTTTTTTTTAACTTCTTGGATGTGTAAATCAATAAATCTGGAAAAATTTCTATTTTCTTTTATTTCTCTCCTTTTGAGACTCACATCACATTTATGCTGATGTTTTCATGGTGTCCTACACATTTATGAGATGCTGTTTAGTTTTCTCATTTTTTTCTTTATCTTCCTCAAATTGAATAATCTCAATTAATCTGCCTTTAAATTACTGATTCTTCTCAGCCAAATCTGATGTTGAGTCCTTCTACTGAATTTTTATTTCAGTTATTGTACTTTCCAACTTCACAAATTCTAGATATTTAAAATATTCTGGATATTATTTTTTTAAATATTTTATTTATTTCACAAAGACACAGTGAGAGAGGGAACGCAAGCAGGGGGAGTGGAAGAGGGAGAAATAATCTTCCGCTGAGCAGGGAGCCTGACACAGAGATCAATCTCAGGACCCTGGTATCATGACCTGAAGGCAGATGCTTACTGACTGAGCCACCCAGGTACTGCTAAATATTCTTTTAATGAAGATGAGAAAAAAATATTTTCTCTGTCTATTGAGATAATTTCCCCCTTATTTTCTTATTTTGGTATATGATATAGATTGAATTTCATATACTTTTAAACATTTTATTTACTTATTTGACAGAGAGAAAGAGAGACTGAACAAGCAGGGAGAGCAGCAGGCATAAAGAAAGAGGAAGAATCAGGCTTCCCCCTGACCAGGGAGCCTGATGTGGGGCTCAATCTCAGGACCCTGAGATTATGACCTAAGCCAAAGGCAGATACTTAACTGACTGAGCCACCCATGGTGCCTCTAAATTTTCATATATTGAATTAACCTTGCATTTCCAATGGCATTGGTGTAATAAACATATTTATATATTGTTCTATTCAGTTTGTTGAAGATTTCTGCATCTGTTTTAATAGTACATTGGTGTGTGGCCTTTTTTTGTTTGTTTATTCTGGTTTTAGTATCAGGGTAATATTGGCCTCAGAATAAGTTAGAAAAAGTTTTAATTTTTTTGTAAATGTTTATAATAGATTTGTATTGATTAAACATTTGGCAGTATTCACCAGTGAAATCATCTGGGGTAGGCTTTTGTTTGTAACCTATTTTGATTTAATGAATATTTTAAATTGGTAAACATTTATTTAGATTTTTCTAAATCTTAATTTATTAGTTCATTATTTTTATGTTTCTAGGTGTTTGTTGGTAATGGTGTCTCCACTTTCATTCCTGATTTTTCATAAGTTGAATCTCGTTTTTTTTCTGTCAGTATAACTAAAGATCTGTCATATTTGTTGATTTTTTTAAACATAACTTTTGGGGCACCTAGGTGGCTCAGTGGATTGAGTATCTGACTTGATTTTGGCTCAGGTCATGGTCTCACGGTTGTGGGATTGAGACCCATGTTGGTCTTCCTACTCAGTGGGGAGTCTGCTTGAGATTCTCTCTCTCTCTCTCTCTCCCCCCATGCCCTTCTCCCACAAAATAAATAAATTTATCTTTTGCAAAAAATAAGAAGGATAACTTTTAATTTTGTTCATTTCCCCTTTTTCTATTTTTCTAATTAATTAATTAATTAATTTTATTTTACTTTTTCAGTATTCCAAGATTCATTGTTTATGTACTACACCCAGTGCTCCATGCAATATATGCTCTCCTTAATACCCACTACCAGGCACACCCCTCCCATACCCATTCCCTTCTACAGCCCTCAGTTTGTTTCTAACAGTCCACAGTCTTTCATGGTTCATCTCCTCCTCCCATTTCTATCAGTTCCCTTTACCTTCCCTTCTCATAATGTCCTCCATGTTATTCCTTATGTTCCATAAGTGAGAACATATGATGATTGACTTTCTCTGCTTGGCTTATTTCACTCAGCATAATCTCCTCCAGTCTCATCCATGTTGAGGCAAAAGGTTAGTATTCATCTTTTCTCATGGCTGAGTAATATTCCATTGTATATATGGACCACATCTTCTTTATCCATTCACCTGTGAAAGATAATCTTGGCTATTTCCACAATTTACCTGTTGTGGCCATTGCTGTTATGAACATTGGGGTACATATGGCCCTTCTTTTCACTATATCTGTATCTTTGGGGTAAATACCCAGGAGTGCAATTGCATGATCATAGGGTAGCTCTATTTTTAATTTTTTAAGGAATCTCCACACTGTTTTCCAAAGTGGCTTCACCAACTTACATTACCACTAACAGTGTAAGAGGGTTCCCCTTTCTCCACAGCCCTTCCAGCACTTGTTATTTCCTGTCCTGTTAATTTTGGCCATTCTGACTGGTGTAAGGTGGTATCTCAAAGTGGTTTTGATTTGAATTTTCTGATGGCTAATGATGATGAACATTTTTTCATGTGTCTGTTAGCCATTTGTATGTCTTCATCAGGAAAGTGTCTTTTCATGTGTTCTGCCCATGTTTTGACTTGATTATCTGTGGTTTTTTTGGGTGTTGACTTTGAGGAGTTCTTTAAAGATCTTGGATATGAGCCATTTGTCTGTAGTGTCATTTGTGAATATATTCTTCCATTCTGTGTGTTGCCTATTTGTTTTGTTCAATGAAGAAGCTTTTTATCTTGATGAAGTCCCAAAAGTTTATTTATCTTTTGTTTTCCTTGTCTTTGGAGATGTGTCTTGGAAGAAGTTGCTGTGGCCAATGCTGAAGAGGTTACTGCCTATGTTCACTTCCAGGATTTTGATGGATTCCTGTCTCACGTTGAGGACTTTCATCAATTTTGAGTTTATCTTTGTGCATGGTGTAAGAAAATGGTTGAGTTTCATTTCTCATCTTATTAATCTCTATTATAATTGTTCTTATTGCCTTTATCTTGCTGCTCTACATTTAAGTTTGTTCTTTTACTAGTTTCTTTATGTGGGATGATAAGTTGTTCATTTGATATCATTGTTATTTTTTAATATAGGCATTTTTAGTTATAAAGTCACCTTTGATCATTGTGCTAGCTGCATTCCAAAAGATTGGTGTGTTGTAGCTTGGTTTTCTCTCAAAGTATTTTCTTATTTTCCTTGTGATTTCCTCTTGGACTCACTGGTTATTTGGGCTATACTGTTTAATTTCCCATATTTGTGCAGTGTTAAATTTCTCTTTTACTATTTATTTCTAGTATCATTTCAGTGTGATTGGACAATGCTTTTATAATTTCAATAATATTAACTTTGTCGAGGATATTTGTATGGTCCTTCATATAATATATCATTAGTAATGTTCCACATGTCTTTGGAAATATTTTTTATTTGTGTTGTCTTAAATGTTCTGTAGATGTATATTAGGTCTAGCTGGCATGTAGTATTCATCAAATCTTGAACTTCCTTATAAATCTCTGATTATTGTATTCATTATTGAAAGGGAGATATATGTTCAAATATATATTTGAGTATATACATATACATATGTATATATATTCATCAACTCCTGTTGGTGAATTTTCTATTTCTTTCTTCAATCTGTCAGTTTTTGCTTCATGCAGTTCGAGAATCTGTTGTTAGTCACACCTATGCTTACAATTGTTTTATCTTTCTGACAGGACTTTTTCTCATTGTTACAGCATGTCTTTTACTATATGTAATAACAATTTTTGTCTTAAAGCTTCTTTTATTTTGTTATAGCCACTCCAGCTTTCTGTTTATGTGATATAACTTTTCCTCCTTTTACTTTCAACTCTATGTGTCCTTGAATCTAAACTGTCTTGTAAACAAGAAATACTTTTGTGGTGTTGTAAAGACTCATTTTGCCATTCTTTGCTTTTAAATTGATGTGTTTAATTCATTTAAATTTCACGTAATTACTGACAGCTTTGGCTTTATATCTGTCTTTCTACTATTTATGTTCTATATGCTTTATTTATTTTTTGTTATATTTTTCTGCTGTTGCCTTCTTTTTGTATTAAATGGATATTTTCTGGTGTATCGTTTTATTATTTAATATATTAATTAAATTTTACTTATTTATTTATTTCTTGTCAAAAAAGGTAGCATATTTATTTGGAAAATAATTGTTCCAAAATTATCTTCCAAATTCAGAATCTAGAGGCTATAGTACAAATGAGTACAAATAATCATTAATTGTTCACTTATTAAGTAGAATTTTAAATTAATTATGTGGAATAGTGTTTTTCCACATTTCCTTGATGAGAATCACTTGGGAGTGCCGGAGATTAATTCAGCTAATTAATACAGTGGCCTGGTATGGGCCAGTAATGTGTAAATTTTAATTTTACAAATACCTTCAGGTGATTATCCTTGATGAAAGAAATTAAGGAAACATGATTTTCAACGTCTTTTGCACATTTTAAGTTTTGAATTATTGTTTCCAGAATGACGTACTGAAAAGTCATATCCAGTCCAGTTTTAAGAAGCGTAAGTAAGTTCTGAACATTTGGTTTGATACATTCTCTTCTTTGGAAGCATCACAAAAACATAAACTTGGTTGTTTCCTTAAAAAAAAATCTTTAATTTTTCTTTCCATTTCTGGCCCAGGTTTCCAAGAATACATTTTTCTTGAAGGTTCCATCTTTCTTAGGTCATAAAAACAATACAGAAAGATAAACTCAAATGGATGAAAGATCTCGATATGATACAGGAATCCATCAAAATCCTAGAGATGAACATAAGCAGTAACTTCTTCAACATCGACCACAGCAACTTCTTTCAAGATGCATCTCCAAAGACAAGAGAAACCAAAATGAAAATGAATTTTGGGGACTTCATCTAGATAAAAAGCTTCTTCATAGGGCACCTGGGTGGCTCAGCGCATTAAAGCCTCTGCCTTCAGCTCAGGTCATGATCTCAGGGTGCTGGGATCAAGGCCCACATTGGGCTCTCTGCTTGGCAGGGAGCCTGCTTCCTCCTCTTTCTCTGCCTGCCCCTCTGCCTACTTGTGATTTCTCTCTGTCAAATATATAAATTTTTAAAAATCTTAAAAAAAATCCTTCACAGCAAAGGAAACAGTGAACAAAACAAAGAGGCAATCCACAGAATGGGAGAATATATTTGCAAATGACACGGTAGACCAAGATCTATAAAGAACTCCTCAAACTGAACACCTAAAAACAGATAACCAAGTCAAAAAATGGGCAGAAAAATGAGCATATAGTTATCCAAAGAAGATATGCACATGGCTATCAGAGACACAAAAAAGTGTTCATCGTCATTAGCCATTAGTAAAATTCAAACCAAAAATACATTGAGATACCAACTTAAACCAGTTACGATGGCAAAAATTGACAAGGCAAGAGGCAATAAATGTTGGAGAAGTTGTGAAGAAAGGTGAACCCTCTTAAACTGTTGGCAAGAATGCAAATTGGTGCAGTCACTTTGGAAAACAGTGTGTAGTTTCCTCAAAAAAAATTAAAAATAGAGCTACCTTATGATCCAGAAATTGCACTACTGTGTATTTCTTCCAAAGATACAGATGTAGTGAAAAGAAGGACCATATGCACCCAATGTTCACACAGCAATGTCCACAACAGCTAAACTGTGGAAAGAGCCAATATGCCATTCAACAGATGAATGGATAAAGAGGATGTGGTCCATATACACAATGGAATATTATTCAGCCATCAGAAAGGATGAATACCAACCTTTTGCTTCAGCATGGATAAGATTGGAGGAGATTGTGTCGAGTGAAATAAGTCAAGCAGAGTAAGCCAATTATCATTATATGGTTTCACTTACTTGTGCAACATAAGAAAATGCATGGAGGACATTAGAAGAAGGAAGGGAAAAATGAAGGAGGAGAAAACGGAGTGGGAGATGAACCACGAGACACTATGGACTCTGGGAAACAAAGTGAGGGTTTTAGAAGAGAGAGGGGTGGAGATATGGGTATTAAGGAGGGCACATATTACATGGAGCACTGGGTGTTATACATAAACAATGAATCATGGAATGCTACATCAAAAGCCAATGATGTACTATACAGTGACAAACCTATCACAAGAAAAAAATTCTATTAAATCATATTTAAAATTAGTTTCTTATTAAATAATTTTCATATTTAATAGCTTTGCTTGTTTCTGTCCAGGCCCTTCTCTCCTGTAACTTAAAAAGTTTTAAGGTGCTTAGTATAGACTCAATACTCTGACCGTTCCACCTTTTAAGGATTTATCTCATACTGATGGCCCCATGTATGTGTATGCCAGCCTGGACCTCATCGTTTTTTTCTAATGAGTCCAACTTCCTTTGGCATTCCAGTCAATATATCCTTCTTCTAGAAGTATAGCTGATAATGTGGTGAATGGTAAAGTTCATGGAGGATGTGAAATCCTGCCTGAGTTCACCTGTGACCTTGAGTCAGAGCTTCAGGTTATGAGAGTCCTGGGCAGCCCCTTCTTCTTACACTTCATACCCTTCCTGTGTCTGGTGGCCATGCCCAGGCACACGGCATAGCCTGCGATATAGTCCATGGCTGAGACCTCTGGGATGGTGTGACAGCACTTGCCCATCATCATGCCCAGCTCAAGCTGTGGTGCAGATTGCAGCTATGGCCTAGCATGAGGATGGCAAGCCATTGGGGGCTAAGTGGTGGGCCGCTTCTGGAAGAACACTTGCTTGCTCAGTATTGCATTCTGCATCTCCTTGGTGTGATCCATCTAGTTTCTTCCCATGAACATAATGTTCTTTCCCAACTCCCAGAAGAAGGACAGCAGCCTGGAGACTGTTATGTGTGGGCAGGTTGACTCTGGAGTCATCTACTGAACTGTTATAATATTTTATTTTATGTTATTATTTTATTTTATAGATTTATTTATTTGGCAAGAGAGAACATGCATATGGGGGAAGGGGCAGAGGGAGAGGGAGAGAGAGAATCTCAGACAGACTACCTGCTGAGTGTGTAGCCAAAATGGGCTCTATCTCACCATTCTGAGAGCATGACTAAATGAGATACCCAGGCACACCTAGTGTAGCATTTTAAATCTATAATTTTGAGTTACTTTCTTAGTGGTTTCCCTGTTTAACTTCTTCACTTAAAACAATATAATTTTATTAAATTAATTTTATTTTGATATTATATAAAATACTTCGGGGTACCTGGGTGGCTCAGTCATTAAGCATTGGCCTTCAGCTCAGGTCATGATCCTGGAATCCCAGGATTGAGATTCCTGCTTGGCAGGAAGGCTCCTTCTCCCTCCATCATTCCCCATGCTTGTGTTCACTCTCTAGCTGTGTTTCTCTGTCAAATAAATAAATAAATGAAATCTTAGAAAAAATACTCTGCTTCAATATACCTCCATTTCTTCTATCCTCCTTTATGCTATTATTATCATGCAAATTAAGCTTTTAAACAGCCATCAACATATCTTTTATTATTTAATGCTAATGCATTTTTTAAAAGATTTTATTTATTTGACAGAGAGAAACACAGCCAGAGAGGGAACACAAGCAGGGGGAGTGAGAGAGGGAGAAGCAGGCTTCCCGCCGAGCAGGGAGCCTGATGTGGGACTCCATCCCGGGACTCCGGGATCATGACCTGAGCCGAAGGCAGTTGCTTAACCAACTGAGCCACCCAGGCGCCCCATAATGCTAATGCATTTTTTAAAACATAGAAGAATGAAATTACTAATGAAAACTATTTTATACTCTTTCTTGCTGTCTGTATAGTCACTTTTACTAGTGCCCTTTATTTTTTCCTATACATTTGGATTTCTGTCCAGTGTCCTATCTTTTCTGTCTGAAAGAGTATCTTTAATAATTCTCATGTATCTCCTAGTAACATTTTTCTATGTTCTGGCTTATCTGGAAATGACTTCATTTCTGTTTTAATTTTGAAATATTTGAAACTATAAATTTCGTGCTAAACACTGCTTTAGCTGCATTATTTTTTTTAATTTATTTATTTTTATTGTTACTTAAATTTTTTTTTCAGTGTTCCAAGATTCATTCCCCATTCCCCACAATCAGTGCCCTATGCAATAGGTGCCCTCAGTACCCACCACCAGGCTCTCCCATCCCTCTACCCCCCTCCCTCCAAGTCCCTCAGTTTGTTTCTGTGTCCAAAGTCTCTCTTGTTTTGTTTCTCCCCTGAATTACCGTACTTCCCATTTACTTTCCTTCTACTATCCTCCATATTACCCCTTATGCACCGCAAGTAAGTGAAACCATGTGATACTTGACTTTCTCTACTTGGCTTATTTCACTCAGTATATCTCTTCCAGTCCAGTCCATGTTGTCACAAAAGTTGGATATTCATCCTTTCTGATGGAGGCATAGTATTTCCTTGTATATATGTACCACATCTTCTTTATCCATTCATCTGTTGATGGGCACCTTGGCTCTTTCCACAGTTTGGCGATTGTGGCTATTGCTGCAATTAACATTGGGGTTCGCATGGCCCTTCTTTTCACTACATCTGTATCTTTGGGGTAAATGCCCAGTAGTGCAACTGCAGGGTCATAGGGTAGCTCTATCTTCAATTTTTAAAGGAATCTCCACACTGTTTTCCAAAGAGGCTGCACCAGCATGCATTCCCACCAACAGTGTAAGAGGGTTCCCCTTTCTCCACAGCCTCTCCAACACTTGTTGTTTCCTGACTTGTTAATTTTGGCCATTCTGACTGGTGTAAGGTGGTATCTCAGTTTGGTTGTGATTTGAATTTCCCTGATAGCTAGTGAAGCTGAACATTTTTTCATGTGTCTGTTAGCCATTTGTATATCTTCTATGGAGAAGTGCCTCTTCATGTCTCTTGCCCATTTTTCAATGTGATCTTCTTCTTTTTGGGTGTTGAGTTTAAGTAGTTGTTTATAGATCTTGGATACCAGCCCTTTGTCTGTAGTGTCATTTGCAAATATCATCTCCCATTCTGTGGGTTGCCTCTTTGTTTTGTTGACTGTTTCCTTTGCTGTACAGAAGCTTTTTATTTTGATGAAGTCCCAGAAGTTCATTTTCGCTTTTGTCTCCTTTGCCTTTGGAGACATGTCTTGAAAGAAGTTGCTGTGGCTGATGTCAAAGACGTTACTGCCTATGTTCTCTTCCAGGATTTTGATGGATTCTTGCCTCACGTCTTTCATCCATTTTGAGTTTGCCTTTTTGTGTGGTGTAAGAGAATGGTATAGTTTCATTCTTCTATATGTGGCTGTCCAATTTTCCCAGCACCATTTATTGAAGAGACTCTCTTTTTTTCCACTGGATATTTTTTCCTGCTTTGTCAAAGATGATTTGACCATAGATTTGTGGGTCCATATGTGGACTCTCCATTCTGTTCCTTTGGTCTATTTCTCTATTTTTATGCCAGTACCATGCTGTCTTGGTAATCACAGCTTTGTAATAAAGCCTGAAGTCAGGTAATGAGATGCCCCCAGCTTTGCTTTTCTTCTTCAGCAATTCCTTAGCGATTCGGGGTCTTTTTTGGTTCCATATAAATTTTAGGATTGTTTGTTCCAACATTTTGAAGAATGTTGGTGGAGTTTTGATAGGAATGGCATTGAAAGTATAGATTGCTCTGGGCAGTATAGACATTTTGACAATGTTTATTCTTCCGATTCATGAGCATGGAATGCTCTTCCATCTTTTTGTGTCTTCTTCAATTTCGTTCATGAGTGTTCTGTAGTTCCTCGCGTAGAGATCCTTGACTTCTTTGGTTAGGTTTATTCCTAAGCATCTTATAGACTTTGGTGCTATAGTAAACGGAATCGATGTTCTGATTTCCCTTTCTATTTTTTCATTGTTAGTGTATAAGAATGCAACTGATTTATGTGCATTGATTTTGTATCCTGCCACATTACTGAATTGTTGTATGAGTTCTAGTAGTTTGGGGGTAGAGACTTTTGGGTTTTCCACATTGAGTATCATGTCATCTGCAAGGAGAGAGAGTTTGACTTCCTCTTTGCCTAGCTGGATACCTTTTATTTCTTTCTGTTGCCTGATTGCTGTTGCTAGGACTTCTAACACTATGTTGAACAATAGTGGTGAGAGTGGGCATCCTTGCCTTGTTCCTGATCTCAGAGGAAAGGCTGTCAGTTTTTCCCCAATGAGGATGATATTCGCTGTGGGTTTTTCGTAGATAGATTTTATGAGGTTGAGAAATGTTCCCTCTATCCCTATACTTTGAAGAGTTTTGATCAGGAACGGATGTTGTATTTTGTTGAATGCCTTTTCTGCATCAATTGAGAGTACCATGTGTTTCTTATATCTTCTCTTATTGATTTGTTCTATCACGTTTTTTTGTGAGCGTTGAACCACCCTTGCATCCCTGGGATAAAAACCACCTGGTCATGGTGGATAATCTTTTTAATGTATTGTTGGATCCTGCTAGCAAGGATCTTGTTGAGAATCTTGGCATCCGTATTCATCAGCGATATTGTCTGAAGTTCTCCTTTTTGATGGGGTCTTTGTCTGGTTTGGGGATTTGAGTGATGCTGGCTTCATAGATAGAGTCTGGAAGTTTTCCTTCCATTTCTATTTTTTGAAAGATCTTCAGGAGAATAGGTGTTATTTCTTCTTTGAATGTTTGGTAGAATTCCCCAGGGAATCCGTCTGGGCCTGGACTCTTGTTTTTGGTGAAGTTTTTGATTACTGCTTCAATGTTATTACTAGGTATATGTCTATTCAAATTGTCAATGTCTTCCTTTTTCAGTCTTGGTAATTAATAGGTTTTTAGGAATGTATCCATCTCTTCTAGGTTGTTAAACATATTGGCATATAATTGTTGATAGTAATTTCTGATGATTGTTTCTATTTCCTTGGTGTTAGTCATGATCTCTCCCCTTTTATTCATGATTTTATTACTTTGGGTCTTCTCCCTTTCTTTTGGATGAATTTGGCCAATGGTTTATCAATCTTATTGAATCTTTCAAAGCACCAGCTTCTAGTTTCGTTGATGCATTCTACAGTATCTCTAGTTTCTGATTCATCTCTGCTCTAATCCTAATAATTTACTGTCTTGTGTGAGAGGCTGGTTTAATTTTTTTGTTGATTTTCCAGTTCTTAAAGTATAATGAGAGTTGGTGTATTCGGCATTTTTGAGTTTTTTTGAGTGAGGCTTGGATGTCTATGAATTTCCCTCTTAGGACTGCCTTTGCTGTATCCTATAGGTTTTGGATCGAAGCATCTTTATTCTCATTCGTTTCCATGAAGTGTTTCAGTTCTTCTTTGATTTCTTGATTGATCCACATATTCTTGAGCAGGATCATCATTAGCTTCCAATTGTTTGATTTTCTTTTGAACTTTTTGTTGCGGTTGAGTTCCAGTTTCACGGCATTGTGGTCAGAGAATATGCAGGGAATAATCTCAATCTTCTGGCATCGTTGAGGCCTGATTTGTGACCTAGTATGTGGTCTATTCTGGATAAACTTCCATGTGCACTCGAGAAGAATGAGTATTCTGCTGTTTTAGGGTGAAATGTTCTGAATATATCTATGAGGTCCATCTGGTCCAATGTGTCATTCAAGGTTCTTGATTCTTTGTTGATTTTCTGTTTAGATGATCTGTCCATTGCTGAGAGTGGTGTGTTAAGTTCTCCTACAATTAATGTATTTGCATCAATATGATTCTTTATTTTGCTTAACAGTTGGCTTATGTAGTTGGCTGCTCCCATATTGGGGGCATAAATATTTACAAGTGTTAGATCTTCTTGATGTATAGACCCTTTGAGAATGATGTAGTGTCCTTCTGTGTCTATGACTACAGTCTTTAGATTAAAATACAATTTGTCTGATATGAGAATTGCTACCCTGGCTTTCTTGTGAGGTCCTCCATCCCCTCACTTTCAATCTGGAAGTGTCTTTAGATTCAAGATGACTCTCTTATAAACAGCATATGGATGGGTCCTGTTGTTTTATCCCGTCTGCAACCCTGGGCCTTTTTATTGGTGCATTTAGGCCATTCACATTGAGAGTGATTATTGATAGATACGTTTGTATTGACATCATTTTGCCTGTGAAGTGTATTTTTCTATAGATTACCTCTGTGAATTTGTGTTCTGTGTCACTCTTGGGTTCGTTTCTCTTCTATAGAACCCCTATTAGTATTTCTTGTAGTTCTGGCTTGGTGGTTGCATAATCTTTTAGACTTGGCAGTCCTGGAATCTTTTTATTTCCCCTTCCATTCTGAAAGTCAACGTTGCTGGATACATTATCCTTGGTTGCATAGTTTTGTCATGTAATTTCCTGAATATGTCTTGCCAGTCCTTTCTGGCTTGGCAGGTTTCTGTGGAAAAGTCTGATGTTATTCTGATTGTCCTCCCTCTATATGTAAGGGATCGCTTTCCCCTAGCTGCCCTTAGGACATATTCTTTGGTTTTATGATTCAGGAATTTCACGATTATGTGCCTGGAGTTTTTTCTGGCCTCATTGATATTGGGTTGTGTCCTCTCTGCCTCTAGGACATGAACATTTGTTTCATTCCCCAGATTTGGGAAATTTTCATCCATGATTTGTTCAACAAGATATTGTAGGCTTCTCTCTCTCTCAACTCCTTCGGGGATTCCAATAATTCTGATATTGGAGCATTTCATGACATCATATTTCCCTTCTTCTGTTTTCATGGGATTTTAGCTGTTTGCTCCAAGAGTTCTCTTGCCCCTACTTCTTAATCCGTCTGTCTATTAATCACTGATATGATCTTCAGCTTCACTTACTCTAGCTGTTAGCGTATTTAAGTTAGATTGCATATCATCAATAGCCTTTCTAAC
Source organism: Spilogale gracilis (assembly GCA_004023965.1). Classification (NCBI taxonomy): domain Eukaryota; kingdom Metazoa; phylum Chordata; class Mammalia; order Carnivora; family Mephitidae; genus Spilogale; species Spilogale gracilis. Next base: position 46,101 of record PITA01004607.1, on the reverse strand, counting down.
CTCAGCTTTCACTTCTGTTACTATGGCTTCTACTTTGAGACTAATGTTCTTTTCCAAATTAACTATTGCTTGGACGATTGCTTCCCTGAATTCCATTTCTGTCATATTGTTTATGCTCATTTCCAGTAACTCTGTGACTGGGGTTGCAGTCTCAAGGTTCTTCTTCTGTTGGATGTTCTTTCTCCGAGTCATTGTGGTGAGGAATGGTTGAGGGGCTGTATAGCTAAATAGATCAGCCACTATCCAGATGAATTGGTCGCTGGAAGGTTTTGGAGCAATCAGAATTCACCACCGAAAGGAAGAAGAAAGAAAAAAGAAAAAGGAAGAAAGGAAGCATGAAAAGAACCCCCCTGCCAGAGTGGGGCCCAGTGGTCGATTTATATGGTACAAATCTACTACAGGGTAAAGAAAAGGGCTATTAAGTGTAAATGAAGAGATCAAAAAGTGAATCCCTACCGGGATGACCCCCAAGACCAGTATTTATATAATACAAAAGCAAAAACAATTACACAGAAACACTGATGGACTAGAGTGGGAAGGTGAGGGCAGATACTCCTTGTGGGCAAGGAAAGTGTCTCAGATCCTCCTGAGTTTGTCTTGTTATTATTGTTAGAGGAGCCCACTTTCTAAAGATATAGGGAGATTAGAACTGGTTGTATATAGGGGTAGTATTGAATAGGGATGTAGGATTACCTTGAGGCTTATAACTATATGTATATGTAAAAGAAAAAAATAAAGGAAAGAAGAGAGAAGAAAGGGAAAAACAGATAAACAAACAAGGAAACAAGAGGCAACAACAACAGAAAATACAGGAATGTGTTTGAAAAAATTTCAAGGTAAAAAATTGTCATGGAGTGTTATATTGAGTATCACGTTGTGATAAAAGGTGGGTTAAAAATTAAAAGAACAAAAACCATGAGAATGAATTTTTAAGTTTAAAATGGAAACTTTAAAAGTAATAATAGAAAAAAGTTAAAAAAGCAAATAAGGTCTAAAACTGTATGAATAAAATGTTCAGCTTTTGAGGCAGTATCAGGAGTTTAATAAATTGCCTTTCCCCCCAATTTGAGGTTTTACAGTTTGGGTGCTGTCCTCTTGTGCCTTCTGTGGGTGGCCCCTGCCGCACTGTTTTCAGTCCCTTCTCCTTGGTCTGCGTCTCTCTGCCCCCCTTGCTAGAGACTGGTCCCCATGGTAACCAGGTTGTCAAGGTAGAGTTCTGGGAGGGGGTGTTCTTTTACGGCCTTTTTCAGCTGCTGAGGAAGTCAGGTTGGAGCAAGATATCTGCGCCCAGACCTCCCTCCCAGAGAGAGCCCCTACATAGAGAAGCCCTGCACAGCTTCCTCCTTGGCAGCCTGTCACAGCCGGGCAGGCACAGATGGTGGATTGATTTTTGTCCAAAGCCCCCGCTTGCCGTTTCACTCCTGCACCTCAGAACCACAACTGATTTGGGGTCGCACGACCTTGTCTGTGCCTGGGGAGGCTATGTGGCCCTCAGGCAGGAGGGACTGAGGGCCTGTGGCTCCACCGGTCCTGTGCAAGTCTGCAAAATCGCCTTCCCTGGGGGGTCCGTGCCTGGCCCACAGGGTGGAGAGAAGTGGGAAAGAAAAGCAGTGAAGGAAAGGGGGGGGAAAAGAAAAAGAAAAGAAAAGAAAGCAGTGGAAAAATAGACTCCACGTGGCTGGTTTCACCGAGTTCCTTCGCGCCGCATGGGGCACTCTTTCTCTCTGTGGATCCTGCTTCCCCAGCTTCAGCAGCGGAAAGATAGACTCTGCACCGCCTGCCTCTCCGAGTTCCTGGGCTCTGCCTCACCCTGAATCAGACAGTAATCTGCTGTTGTTCCCCGAACACACAGCACTTTTGTGCTCGGGTATTTTCTTCCAATGGTTTGGCTCTGCGGGCTTCCTCCCCCACGCCCCTTGTCTCTGAGGGTAACTGTCGGATCGCTCTCACTTGTTTCTACTCTTTGCCAATGGTCCTTGTCCCCTGTGGTGATCCAGAATTGCAAAATATCACATTTCAGGCTGATTTCATGGGTGCTCACAGTGTTCCTGTAGTGTTTTTTGCAGGAATTGAGCTCACTTCAGGGGACTATCTGAAATGTGGTCACCTGGCCTTCAGCCATCTTTCTCTAGCTGCATTCTATATGCTTTGATATTTTGTGTTTTCTATTTCATGTATCTCAAAGTATTTTGTAAATTCCTTTGTGATTTCTTCTGAGAGCACTTGGTTATTTAGAAGTGTGTTGTTTAATTTCATTATGTAGGACCTAACTGAAGCAGAGTAAAACAGCATGTGTGCCATGGTCATTCTGGGCCTAGCACACATATCGATGTAGCTTGTCCCGTTGAGTTGGCTGGAGGCCATGTGCCACAGTTAACACTAACTCAGCTCTGCTGCTCATTGTTTTCTGAATCTCCTAAGCAGTTGCTACCACTTTCCAATATTTTTCTTGTACAGAAAATACTTTTTTTTTCCAAATGTCAACTCACTTTGCAAATTTATTCTTTTTCCTTTCCCTGGGGTAAACAAGACCAGTAAAGGCACTTGCCTTCTGTCTGATGCAGTCTGCCTATTAGCGTACAGCCAAGACTTTGTACATATCAGGACTTAAGGAATTTCCAAGTCTCTGGAAATAGACCTTTAGAGAATAGAAGTTGAAAGCACAGCCAGAAATTACTTAAACTGAGGTATCAGAGTAGTACCACCTCTTGGAAACTCTGAGAGGAGATTCAGACATGCTGATTCTTCATTACATCCATCTTGTAATTCAACAACTCAAGAAGCCAGGCTTCTCATGACATTGATTTATGTATCAAGTCCAGATTCCTTTACTCAGCTTTCAAGGCTAGTGACTCTCCTTTTCTCATTGACTCATATTTCATAGTCCTTTGCAGATTAGATAACCCCAGAAGTATGATCATGATCACTGTTCTTATGGATTAGAATTTAGAAAATCTGGGTTTTCATGTTCTGATACTTGTGCTGTCATCATAGAATGCAGAGGTGAGAAAACAGTGTGTTGATTAAACCTACTATATGTCAGAAAATGGTGCTTAACCTTTCCATGGATGCTTCATAATTAAATAGTACTGCAATCCTTTAAGTAAAACATCGTTTTGTTTTGTTTTGCTTTGTTTTTGTTTTTGTTTTGTTTTGTTTTTCCTTATAGATGAAGAAATTAACACCAAGAACAGGGAAGGATCTTGGCTTTGGTCATTCATGGATACTTTGGCTGAGAAAAGCTCTTTCCAAAATAATATATTTTCTCTTATCTAAAAGGAAAAAAAAGAGAAAGAGAAAGAATTGATGAACTTTCTAAAATTAATAAAGGCCAAATGTAAGTGAGCTTAAGTTTCAGCAAGAGAAATTAAGTTTGATTTAAATAAGAACTTCTTGAAAGTAAGGGCTCTTGGTCGCTGGAACCGTCTGACAAGAGTCTTGTACTACCCTTTTCCTCAACAAATGAAGAAGTCATCTAGAGTCTCCACTTCCCTTTAATAGTCTCTTCAATCCATGTTAGCCATTTGGTACACTTTCCCCTTAATTTTCAAGGCTGTCAAGAGGAAGGACAAAATATCCTGAATTAACTTCCCTCACAATGAATGCTTGGTTATAGCAAGCACCTGGGCCAATTGTTAGGCTAATGAAAGTAACAAAGCTCCCCTTAGGCTGGGCTTAGATGGAGAGTGATGAGACACCTGCATTTCTTGCATAGATTGTATTAAGCCACATGCAATGGGATCTGGGGAGACCAAAACAACAAGCAAAGAAGACATCATTTATTATAATCGTATGTTTAGGGTCCCCTCCCATATGTATTTCATATGTGTAAGTTAAGAAACAACAAATGAGCAAAAGAAAGGAAAAAGAGAGAGAGGCAAACCAACAGACTTTTAACTGCAGAGAACAAACTAATTACCATTAGGTAGGTTTTTAGGGGATTGGTTTAAATAGGTGATGGGGAATAAGGAATGTACTTGGTTTTATTTATTTTTGTTTGTTGGTTTTATTAGGAATGCACTTTTGATGAGCATGGGGTTATTATATGAAACTGTTGAATCACTATATTGTACACCTATATTGTAACTAACTGGAATTCTAATAAAAATTTGGAAAAAAAAACACTAAAAAAACCTCACCAAAACCAACCAACCAAACAAAAGCATACAAAGCATAAAATTGGTGAATGAAATTCTGCAATTTTCATGATGACTATTTTGGAAATTTTTGTTGTGTTTTGTTAATAGAAAATTTGAGGAGCCTGGATGGCTCAGTTATTAAGCATCTGCCTTTGGCTCAGGTCATGATCCCAGAGTCCTGGGATTGAGCTCCACATCCAGGTCCCTGCTCGATGGGAAGACTGCTTCTCCCTCTCTCACTCCCCCTGCTTGTGTTCCCTCTTTAGCTGTGTTTCTCTCTGTCAAATAAGTAAATAAAATCTTTTTTAAAAAGGCAAGTATTGGACTGTTTTTAATTTTTTTGGAGTATGTTTGCTAATGTCCTAGTCTGACTTTTGTCTACCTATTTGGTGACACAGCACCAGACCCAGTTTCAATTTTATCCTCCTCATACTTGCAACATCTTTACCTTACCCAGTCTCTGGGGCATCAGTCTTATGACCATCTGAAGTAGAATTCCTTTTTTTAAAGATTTTATTTATTAATTTGACAGAGAGAGATCACAAGTAGGCAGAGAGAGAGGAGGAAGCAGGCTCCCTGTTGAGCAGAAAGCTCAATGTGGGCCTCAATCCCAGGACCCTGAGATCATGACCTGAGCTGAAGGCAGAAGCTTTAACCCACTGAGCCACCCAGGAGCCCTGAAGTAGAATTTCTTAGCCTGCTCTCTTCTATCCTAAAACATAATATCTCCCAGTTATATGAGAAATTTCTTCTTTTAGGCACCCTTTGCTGGAGTTACCTTGAATGTCTCCAATACATTTTGAATGGATTCCTGAAAACTCTTTAGCTTTCATCAATAGTAAATATTTTCCAAGTAAGTAAACATGCCTAGAGAAGAGAAGCAATTCAACTAAGATTCTCTGTTACTGGTTGCACTCAAATCCTGGCCTTGTCTCTCCACCTTAAACTCCTCATAGGAGACTCCAGGTTTTAGAATATTTTTCACTTGGTCTGGATAAGAAAAAATATAAAGAACATATGGGATTAATTGGCTGTTTATTTTAAATTGACATTTTTTCTACCTATATGTGTTCTTGGTTCATGTTTTTAATTAATAGAGATTACTATTCCATTTCTTTTTAAAAATATTTATTTGAGAGATATATAGAGAGCACACATGAGCAGGGGGAGTAGCAGAAGGAGAGGGAGAAGGGAGGTAAATAATATCAAGCAGATTCAGCACTGAGAGTAGACCCTGACATGGGGCATGATACCACGACGTTGATATCAAGGACTGAGTTAAAACCAAGACTCTGACACTTGACCAACTGCGCCATTCAGGTGTCCTGCCTGTTCAATTTCTTATAGCGTTTTGTATTTGTTGATGTCCTAGCCTTAAAGGCATAGGTGATACTGTTTCTTTTTTTCTTAACATTTTATTTATTTATTTGACAGAGAGAAACACAGCTAGAGAGGGAACACAAGCAGGGGGAGTGAGAGCCTGATGTGGGACTGGATCCTGGGTCTCCGGGATCATGACCTGAGCCAAAGGCAGTCACTTAACCAACTGAACCACCCAGGTGCCCTGGAGATACTATTTCTAACAATGCCCGAACTTCAAGCTGTCAGATTGACTCTTTTCCATTAGCAAAGTTCACATACCGTGGGGCTCAGATATGAGGTATCACTTGATATTTTAAAGGGTGCATTCTTTTAAGGCCTTTTACTTTTTTATTCAAGTATAATTAACATGCAATGTTATATTAGTTTAGAATGCACAATAGAGTGATTCAACAATTCCATACATTCTAAGTTCTCATTATGGTAAGTGCATGCCTTAATCTTCATCACCTATTTCACCCATTCCCCCACCCATCTCCTCTCAGGAAATCACCAGTTTGTTCTCTAAGAGTCTGTAAGAGAAAGATAAATAACCATATGATTTCACTCATATGTGAAATTTAAGAAACAAGTTAAATTACCATAGGTGGAAAAAAAGAGACAAACCAAGAAACAAACTCTTAACTATAAAGAACAAACGGATGGTTACCAAAGAGGGGTTGGTGGGGGGTGGAATGAATGAAATTGGTTATGTGGATTTAGGGGTGCACCTGTGATGAGGACTGGGTGTTGTATGGAAGTGTTAAATCACTAAACTGCACACGTGAAAATAATATTACACTGTATGTTAACTAAGTGGAATTTAAATTAAAAACTTTTTAAAAGTTTGCTTTTTTGTTTGCTTCTTTTTATTTTTGTTCATTTGTTCTGTTTCTTAAATTCTACATATGAGCAAAATCATATGGTTCTGTTTTTCTCTGAGTGACTTATTTCACTTAGTATTGTACCCTCTAGATCCATCCAAATTGTTGCACTTATTTGTATTTTAATCAAAAGTGCTGGCTGGAGTTTATACTATTTTCATGGTGGAACCAGAACAAATAATTTCTTTCTTTCTCTCTCATTAGTAGCTTATTCCAAGGAGTTACTCTTTTACATGTCTTGTCACCTAATAAGATCACACCTACTTGTTGTGTGACTTTGGGTGAGCCATTTCACATCTCTGAGTTCCAGTTCCTCTATCTGTAAAATTGCGACAATGAACAGCAGTGTGTACTCATACTAGATGAGATAATTGGTGAGAATTTTCTTTGGATACTAAAAAAACAAGAATGCCACATATGCACATATGGAAGAAGTTGACATCTATGTTCAAGGCCCAGAAAGATGAGATTCTTTCCAGGAAGTGAATTTTCTTCAGAAAATTTTCCTCAGCTTCCACTTTTTTCCCCATGAGAAGTTTTGGGCACTAGCCTAGCTGTTCTCAGAAGGAAACCTACCTGACCCTAGTTATTTACATCTGTGGTAAAAATCAGCTATACTTAGTCCTCAGATAATCCTTTGACTTCCTATCTAGCTCAGGCCCTAGCTTTAGCCCAGCCCAAAAGTAAGTTTAAGCAGATGTGTGACCAAGAAACTGTGGTGATTTTATGGCTAGATAATGATCCTAGAAAAAAGAAGATACTGACTTTCTCTGATCTAGTAAAAGAAAAAGAAGATAGAAAGTGCTCCATGTACGTATTGAGTGTGCAAGCCTCTGAAGGTAGCCATCCTCTGAGTGAAGATAAAAACCAAAAACCGAATAAGGAGGTAAAAATAATTTCCAGTGGAAGATGAGGCTACCATTTGGATATTAAGAGAAAGGACAGAGGTAGATGGTGGATGTGACCTAGAACAAGGGCATGAATGAGAAAGAGAGCAAGTTTTATGACTTACATAGAAATGTGATGTGATGTCTCAATATGGCAATGTGGCATCTGTTGGCATTTCTATAGTACAAGGTTCAGAGAAAGATATTAATATGTTTGCAGTACCAGGGCCAGCCATACCTTACCAAGTCCAATTTTACTTCTGAATGTTATATATTAAAATAAACACAGATAAAATGGAGCATACTTTTAGGTAGAGATAGAGAAAAGAGGAATAGACATTTCCTCAAGGAATAGTTGGAAAAATGAGGTTTCTTTTAACCTGGATACCACAAGGGCATCTGGGTGGCTCACTGGGCTAAAGCCTCTGCCTTCAGCTCAGGTCATGATCTCAGGGTCCTGGGATCAAGGCTTGCATCGGGCTCTCTGCTCCGCGGGGAGCCTGCTTTCTCTGCTCTCTCTGCCTGCCTTTCTGTCTGCTCACAATCTCTCTCTGTGTCAAATAAATAAATAAAATCTTAATAAAAACTCTGGAGACCACAAAGTAGACAGATGTATTACTTGTTTTTCCAAAGTCAAAGCTAGCACCCAATGGGTGGAATCTACACACAGAGATGGATTTCAACCCAAAATAAGAATTTTATGACAATCAGAGTTATCTATATATAGAATGGAGTCCCCAAAGATAATGAATTTGCATTACTGGAAGTGAACACCCAGAAGATAGAAGGTGTTTAGGCACATATTATCAAAAGGAGATTGGGGCTACAAAGAGTTGGGCATGAGGAAACTAGAACTTACTTTTTTTTTTACTTTAAATTTATTTTATTTTTTCAGTTCCAAGATTCATTGTCCATTCCCCACACCCAGTGCTCCATGCAATAGGTGCCCTCAGTACCCAACACCAGGCTCTCCCATCCCCCTACCACCTCCCTCCAAGTCCCTCAGTTGTTTCTGTGTCCAAAGTCTCTCATGTTTTGTTTCTCTCCCTGAATTACCCTACTTCCCATTTCCTTTCCTGCTCCTATATATTACCTATATATACCTCCTATATATTATCTATACATTTCCTTCCCTGCTCCTCTATATTACCCCTATGCACCACAAGTAAGTGAAATCATGTGATACTTGACTTTTTCTACTTGGCTTATTTCACTCAGCATAATCTCTTCCAATCCAGTCCATGTTGCTACAAAAGTTGGATATTCATCTTTTCTGATGGAGGTGTAGTATATATGTACAGCAAAGGAAACAGTCAACAAAACAAAGAGGAAACCCACGGAATGGGGGAGGATATTTGCAAATGACACTACAAAGGGCTGATATCCAAGATCTATAAAGAACTACTCAAACTCAACATCCAAAAAGAAGATGAACACATCAGAAAATGGGCAGGAGACATGAAGAGGCACTTCTCCATAGAAGATATACAAATGGCTAACAGACACATGAAAAAATGTTCATCGTCACTAGCTATCAGGGAAATTCAAATCAAAACCACACTGAGATACCACCTTACACCAGTCAGAATGGCCAAAATTAGCACTTACTTCTAAGCCTGAGATGAATATATATGATTTTATGGTAATATCAGTTTGAAACAATGAGTTCTTAGCTAAAAAGACATAAGTAGAGGCACCTGTGTGACTCAGTCAGTTAAGCATCTGCCTTTGGCTCAGGTCATGATCCCAGGGTCCTGAGATTGAGTCCCATGTTGGGCTCCTTGCTCTGTGGGGAACCTGATTCTCCCTCTGCCTTCTACTCCCCCTGCTTGTGCTGTCTCATCTCTCTCTCTCTATCTTTAGCTCTCCCTCTGTCAAATAAATCAATAATATCTTTTTAAAAAGTACAGAAATACATTAAGGCTTCTGTCCATATCATTTTTCCTATATATGTTTTCTCTTAAAGGTAATTTCGTAGGGACACATGGGGGCTCAGTTGGATAAGTGTCTGCCTTTGGCTCAGGTCATGATCCCAGGGTCCTGGGATTGAGTCCCATATTGGGCTTTCTTCTCAGCTGGAAGCTTGCTTCTCCCTCTGCCCACTGCTCTGCCTGATTGTATTCTCTCTCTCTCTGTCAAATGTATAAATAAAATATTTTTAAAAAGGCAGTTTCCTGTCAATGTATCTCCTACAGAGATAGCTGAAAAAACTTTGATTTCTGTATGCTTCTTCAGATTCCCCTAAAATAATGCATACCTTAAAGATTCCTCTGGACAACTTGGCCTTAAGAAAAAAGTATTTCAGGAGATCCTAAAATTTTGCAAGTGCAACTGTGGTTGCAGCCACTGAGCAAGTTATCCTATGACTGGAGAAATCCTCTAGTATTCCAGAGGAGAGAATACTTGATTATTAGCCATCCCCCATTCTCCTGAAGTAATTGGCATGAGACCTAGGGAGTGGGTTGCTTCTGGTTTATCAGAAAATATGTTGAATATTTTTCCATGTGTCTGTTGGCCATTTGGATGTCTTCTTTGGAGAAATGTCTTCATGTCTTCTGCCCATTTCTTGATTGGGTTATTTGATTTTGGAGTGTTTGGTTTGATAAGTTCTTTATATCTCTTAGGTACCAGCCCTTTTTCTAATGCCATTTGCAAATATTTTCTCCCAATCCATGGGTTGCATCTTAGTTTTGTTGACTGTTTCCTTTCTGTGTAGAAGCTTTTTATCTTGATGAGGTCTCACTAATTCATTTTTTATTTTGTTTCCCTTGTCTTTAGTGACGTGTCTTGAATGAAGTTGCTCTGGCTGATGTCAAATAACTTTTCGGCTCTATCCTCCTCTAGGATTTTGATAGATTCCTGTCTCACATTGAAGTCTCTCATTCATTTTGAATTTATCTTCGCATATGGTGTAAGAGAATGGTCCAATTTCATTCTTCTGCATGTGGCTGTCCAGTTTTCCCATTGCCATTTATTGAAAAGACTATAATTTTTCCATTGAATATTCTTTCCTAATTTGTCAAATATTAGTTGACCATAGAGTTTTGGGTCCATTTCTGGGGTCTCTATTCTGTTCCGTTGGTCTATGTGTCTGTTTCTTTCTTTCTTTCTTTCTTTCTTTCTTTCTTTCTTTCTTTCTTTCTTTCTTTCTTTCTTTCTTTCGACAATAACATGCTGTCTTGGTGATCACAGCTTCTCAATGTAGCTTGAAGTCAGGTATTGTGATACCCACAGCTTTTGTTTTCTTTTTCAACAATCCCCTGGAGATTCAGGGTCTTTTCTGGTTCCATACAAACTTTAGAATTGTTTTTTGTCCAGCTTTGTAAAAAATGTTGGTATTTTCATAGTTATTACATGAAAGTGCAGATTGCTCTGGGAAGAATAGACATTTTAATGATGTTTATTCTTCCAATCCATGAGCATAGAATGTTTTTCCTCAATTTAATTCACAGGTACTCTGTAGTTTCTATAGTATAGATCATTTACCCTTTTGTTTATGTTTATTCCTAGGTATATTAGGAGTCTTGGAGCAATTGTAAAAGGAATCAATTCCTTAATTTCTCTTTCTTCAGTTCACTGTTAGTGTATAGAAATGCAACTGATCTCTGTGCATTGATTTTATGTCCTGTCAAGTCGCTGAATTCCTGTGTGAGTCTAGTAGTTTTTGGGTGAAGCCTTTTGGATTTTCCACATAAAACATCATGTCGTCTGCGAAGGGAGAGAGTTTGGCTTCTTTACAAATTTGAATGTCTTTTATTTCTTTTTGTTGTCTGGTTGCTTTTGCTAAGATTTCTAGTACTATATAGAACAATGATGGTGAGAGTGGGCATCCTGTTGTGTTCCTGACCCTAAGGGGAAAACTGTCAGTTTTTTTCTCACTGTGAATGATATTCACTGTGGGCTTCTCATAGATAGCTTTTATGATATAGAGGTAAGTTCCCTCTATACTTTGAATAGTTTTAATCAAGAAAGGATGTTGTGTTTTGTTAAATGCTTTTACTGCATCACTTGAAAGGATCATATGGTTCTTGTCTGTTCTTTTGTTAATGTGCTCTATTACATCGATGGATTTCTGAATATTGAATTACCTTTGTATCCCAGTAATAAATCCCACCTGGTCATGGTGAATAATCCTTTTAATTGTACTGTTGGATCTTATTGGTTAGGATCTTTTTTTTTAAAGATTTCATTTATTTGACAGAGAGAAACACAGCCAGAGAGGCAACACAAGCAGGGGGAGTGAGAGAGGGAGAAGCAGGGTTCCCGCCGAGCAAGGAGCCGGATATGGGACTCGATGCGGGGTCTCCGGGATCATGACCTGAGCCGAAGGCAGTCGCTTAATCAACAGAGCCACCCAGGCGCCCCATGGTTAGGATCTTATTGAATATTTTGGCATCCATGTTCATCAGGGACACTGGTGATTAATTTACCTTTCTGATGGGGCCTTTGTCTGCTTTTGGGATAAGAGAAATGCTGGCCTCATAGAATACGTTTGGAAGTTTTCCTTATATTTCTATTTTTTTTTTTTTTTTGGAACAGCTTCACTGAATAGATACTATTTTTTCTTTGAAAGCTTGGTAGAATTCCCCAGGGAATGTCTCAGGTCCTGAGCTCTTGCTTTTTGGGAGGTTTTTGATCATTGTTTCAATCTTGTTACTAGTTAATAGTCTATTCAGGTTGTCAATTTCTCCCTGTTTCAGTCTTGGAAGTTTCCAGGTTTCCAGGAACATATCCATTTCTTCTAGGTTGTTTAACTTATTGGCATATAACTATTGATAATAATTTCTGATTATTGTTTCTATTTCCTTGGTGTTACTCTTCTTTACTCCCCTTTCATTCATAATTTTATTAATTTGGATCCTCTCTCTTTTGGATTACCTTGGCCAGTGGTTTATCCATCTTATTTATTTTGTTGATATGTTCTACTGTATCCCTAGTTTCTAATTCATTGATCTCTGCTCTAATCTTATTTCCCTTCTTGTTTGTGGAGTTGGCTTATTTTTTTTTTATTTTCCAGTTCTTTAAGGTGTAAAGAGAGTTTGTGTATTTGGGACTTTTCAATTTTTCTTTGAGTGAAGCTTGGATGGATATGTATTTTCCCTTTTGGACCACCTTTGCCATATCCCATAGGTTTTGGACCAATGTGTCTTCATTCTCATTGGTTTCCATGAAATGCTTAAGTTCTTCTTTGATTTCCTGGTTGATCAAAACATTCTTGAGCAGAATGGCCTTTAGCTTGCCAGTGTTTGAATTACTTCCAAACTTTTCCTTGTGATTGAGTTCCAGTCTGAGAATATGCAGGGAATAATCTAAATCTTTTGGTTTCGGTTGAGCCCTGATTTGTGACCTAGTATGTGGTCTTATCTGGAGAAAGTTCCATGTGCCCTTGAAAAGAATGAGTATTCTGTTGTTTTAGGGTGGAATATTCTGAATATATCTATGGGGTCCATCTGGTCCAATGTGTCATTCAAAGCTCGTGGGTTTTTTTGCTGTTGTTGTCACTGATTTTCTGTTTAGATGATCTTTCTATTGCTGAGAGTGGGTGTGTTAATATCCCCTCCAATTAATGTAGTCATACAATATGATTCTTTATTTTGCTTAACAGTTGGCTTATATAGTTGGATGCTCCCATGTTGGGGGCATAACTATTTACAATTGTTAGATCTTCTTGGTGGATATTCCCTTTAAGAATGATGTAGTGTTGTTCTGTATCTCTGACTATAGTCTTTAGCTTAAAATCTAATTTATCTGATATGAGAATCATTACCCCAGCTTTCTTTTGAGGCCCACTGACATGAAAGATGATTCTCCATCCCCTCCCTTTCAGGTTGGATGTATCTTTAGATTCAAAATGCATCTCTTATAGATAGCATATGGACAGTTTCTGTAGTTTTATCTATTCTGCAACTCTGTGCTCGTTTATGGGAGCATTTAGGCCATTTATGTTGAGAGTGATTATTGAAAGATACATTTTTATTGACATAATGTTGCCTGTGAAGTCCTTGTTTCTATAGATTGCCTCTGTAAGTTCTGCTCTGTGTCACTCTTGGGTTCTTTCCTCTTTTATAGAACCCCCCTTAATATTTCTTGTAGTGCTGGCTTGGTGGTCACATAATCTTTTATATCTTGCAGGTCCTAGAAGCTCTTTATCTTCTCATTCATTTTGAACATCAGCCTTGTTGGATGCAGTATTCTTGGCTGCATATTATTCTCATTTAGTGTCCTGAATACATCTTGCAGCCATTCTGGCTTGCCAGGTTTCTGCGAACATGTCTGATGTTATTATGATGGTCCTTCCTCTTTATGTAAGGGATTTCTTTCCCCCTAGCTTCCCTTAAGACACAGTCTTTGAATTTATGATTCGTGAATTTCACAGTTATGTGCCTGGGGGGGTTTTCTAAGCAATTTGATCTTGAGGCATGTTTTCTTTGCCTCTAGGATATGAACACTTGATCCATTCCCCAGATTAGGAAAATTTTCATCCAGGATTTGTTCAACTATATCTTCTAGTCTTATTTCTCTCTCTACTCCCTCAGGGATCCGAAAAATTCTGACACTGGAACATTTCATGACATCATTTATTTTCCTAATTCTGTTTTCATGGCTTTTAATCTGCTTATTCCAAGTCTTCTCCTGCTCCTCCTTCTCAATCTGTCTTCTAGATCACTAATGTGATCTTCTGCTTTGCTTATCCTAGCTGTTAGAGGTATTTAGATTAGATTTGATCTCACTGACAGCATTTTAAACCTCTGCCAGGTCGGCTTTCACTTCCACCCTTAGAGATTGTTTCCATTAATGGTCATTTTCAACTTAGCCATTGCTTGGACAGTTGCTACCTTGAATTCCATTTCTGACACATTGTTTATGTCCATATACTGTATTTCTGTGGCAGAGGTCACAGTCCCTGAATTTTCCTCTGTTGGGTGTTCCTCCTCCGAGTCATTTTGGTGAGGAGTGGTTGAAGGAACGTAGAGCTGAATATATCAACCACGGTCCAGGCAAGTTGCCTGTTGGGAGGTTTTGGAGCAATTGGAAGTCACCACCAAAAAGAAAGATAAAGAGAGAAAAAGAGAAAAAAATGAAAGACAAACCCAGATAAAATGGCCCCAAAGGTAGGATTTATATGGCACACAAACAAAAACGAATAAACAAAAAGACCAACAAAAGTAAAATAAAATTAAAAAAGAGAGAAACCCAGCCCAAATGGTCCCCATTAATATGATTTATAAAGTACAAAGACAAAACCAAGTACACAGAAAAACTGAAAGAAGAATGAGATGGGAGGGTGGTCATAAACCCTTGAAGTGGGCGAGGAAAGTATTTCACTTCTTCCTGGGTATATCTTTTTTTAAAGATTTTATTTATTTGACAGAGAAAAACACAACTAGAGAGGGAACACAAGCAGGAGGAGTGAAATAGGGAGAGGCAGGCTTCCCACAGAGCAGGGAGCCTGATGTGGGACTTGATCCTGGCACTCTGGGATCATGACCTGAGATGAAGACAGATTCTAAATGACTGAGCCACACAGGCACCATTCCTGTGTGTATCTTGTTACCTTCATTAATGGACTCAGTTTCCCAGAGAAATACGGAAATTCAAACTGGTTTATATATAGGGGTAGTATTGAATAGGAAAAAAGGATCACCTTGAAGCTTATATCTATATGTATATTAAAAAGAAGAAATGCAGGTATATGTATGAAAAAATGCTTAAGTTGAAAAGTTATTATGGAATTTTATATTAAACATTAAGTTGTAATAATAAGTATGTTTAAAAAATAAAAGAACATGATTGTGAGAATGAATTTGTAAAAAATAAAAATTAAAGCTATATTCTATAAAATACACAGGTATTGGGGCAGTACCAAGAACTTAATATCTTGTTTTACCCTGTTGTTGGGGTTTTGCATGTCTTTGGAGACCCTTTGGTGGTTGTCCTCTTGTTCTTTTGGCTTGCCTTCCGCAGAGGGTCCTGCAACATTGTTTTTCAGTCAATCTTGCTTGGGCTGCATCGCCCTGCACCCTATAAAGGGACTGGGCTCCATGGAAACCATTTTCAGGCTTCTGTTCTCTGGAGGTTTTTGTTCTTTGGTGGTTTTTTGTGGCTTTTCAGAGGTTCAGAGAAAAGTAAACTGTCCATACCCAGACCTCTGCCTCAGAGACAAGCCTCAGTCTAGTCCCCTCTGGTTTCTCTTTTTCAAATAAATAAATATTTTTTTTCAAAAGACTGTAGTTTTGAAGAATATTGGTGGAATTTTGATTGGAATGACATTGAAAGTATAGATTGCTCTGGGCAGTATAGACATTTTGACAATGTTTATTCTTCCGATCCATGAGCATGGAATGCTCTTCCATCTTTTTGTGTCTTCTTCAATTTCTTTCATGAGTGTTCTGCCTATGTTTTTTTTCCAGGATTTTGATGGATTCCTGCCTCACGTTGAGGTCTTTCATCCATTTCAACTTTGCCTTTGTGTGTGGTGTAAAAGAATGGTCTAGTTTCATTCTTCTATATGTAGCTGTCCAATTTCCCAGCACCATTTATTGAAGAGACTGTCTTTTCTTCCACTGGATATTTTTTTCCTGCTTTGTCAAAGATGATTTGACCATAGATTTATGGGTCCATATCTGGACTCTCTACTCTGTTCCATTGGTCTATTTCCCTGTTTTTGTGCCAGTATTATGGTGTCTTGGTTATCACAGCTTTGTAATAAAACCTGAAGTCAGGTAACGAGATGCCCCCAGCTTTGCTTTTTCTTCTTCAGCAATCCCTTAGCAATTCGGGGTCTTTTTTGGTTCCATATAAATTTTAGGATTGTTTGTTCCCTAACGTGAGGCAGGAATCCATCAGAATCCTAGAAAAGAACATAGGCAGTAACCTCTTTGACATACATCAGACACAGCAACTTCTTTCAAGACACGTCTCCAAAGGCAAAGGAGACAAAAGTGAAAATGAACTTCTGGGACTTCATCAAAATAAAAAGCTACTGTACAGCAAAGGAAACAGTCAACAAAACAAAGAGGCAATGCACAGAATAGGAGAGGATATTTGCAAATGACATTACAGACAAAGGGCTGATATCCAAGATGTATAAAGAACTACTCAAACTCAACATCCAAAAAGAAGATGAACACCTCAAAAATGGGCAGGAGACATGAAGAGGCATTTCTCCATAGAAGATATACAAATGGCTAACAGACACATGAAAAAATGTTCATTGTCACTAGCTATCAGGGAAATTCAAATCAAAACCACACTGAGATACCACCTTACACCGGTCAGAATGGCCAAAATTAACAAGTCAGGAAACAAGTGTTGGAGAGGCTGCGGAGAAAGGGGAACCCTCTTACCCTGTTGGTGGGAATGCAAGTTGGTGCAGCTGCTTTGGAAAACAGTGTGGAGATTCCTTAAAAAATTAAAAACAGAACTGCCCTATTACCCTGCAATTGCACTACTGGGCATTTACCCCAAAGATACAGATGTAGTGAATAGAAGGGCCATATATACCCCAATGTTCATAGTAGCAATGGCCACAATTGCCAAACTGTGGAAAGAGCCAAGGTTCCCTTCAACAGATGAATGGATAAAGAAGATGTGGTACATATATACAATGGAATACTATGCCTCCATATGAAGGGATGAATATCCAACTTTTTTAGCAACATGGACTGGATTGGAAGAGATTATGCTGAGTGAAATAAGCCAAGTAGAAAAAGTCAAGTATCCCATGGTTTCACTTACTTGTGGTGCATAAGGGGTAATATAGAAGACAGTAGGAGAAGGAAAGTAAATGGGAAGTAGGGTAATTCAGGGAGAGAAATGAAACATGAAAGACTTTGGGCACAGAAACAAACTTAGTACTTGGGGGTAGGTGTTAGGGGGATGGGAGAGCCTGGTGTTGGGTACTGAGGGCACCTATTGCATGGAGCACTGGGTGTGGGGCATGGGCAATGAATCTTGAAATGCTGAAAAAATAAAATAAATTTAAAGTAAAAAGAAGACTGTAGTTAGAGATACAGAAGTACACTATATCATTCTTAAAGTGTCTTTCTAACAAGGGGGTCTAATAATTGTAAATATCCATGCTCCCAGCATGTAAACAGCCAACTACATGAACCAACTTTTAACAAATTAGGAACATATTGATAATAATATGTAAATAGTAGAGGATCTCAACACTACATTCTCAATAATAGACAGATCATCCAAGCAGAAAATCAACAAAGAAACAAAAGCTTTGAATGACACACTGGAGCCGATGGACCGCATTGATATATAGAGAACATTGCAACCTAAAACAAGAGAATACGTATTCTTGAGTGCACATGGAACTTTCTCCAGAATAGACCACATTTGGGACACAAATTAGGTCTCAGCTGATACTAAGAGATTATTCTCTGCATTTTGTCAGACCATAGTGCTTTGAAAATGGAACTCAATCATAAGAAAAAAAAAGGAAAGAAATTCAAGCACTTGGAAACTAAAGAGCATCCTGCTTAAGAATGTTTGGTTCAAGCAGAAAATCAAAGAGGCACTTAATCATTTCATGGAAAACAATGAGAATGAAAACACATCAATCCAAACCATATGGGATACTGCAATGGCAGGTCTAAGAGTGAAATACATAGCCACGAAGCCTCAGTCAAAACAAAAAATAGAAAAACCCCAAATTCACATACTAACTTTACACCTTAAAGAACTGGAGAAAAATCAACAAATGAAGCCCACGCCACACAGGAGAAGGGAGCTAAGATTTGAAGACAGATCAATAAATTAGAAATCAGAAGTACAGTATAGTAGATCAATGAAACAAGAAGCAGTTTCTTTGAAAGAATTAATAAGATCTATAAACCACTGACCAGACTTATCTAAAAGACAAGAGAAAGGACCCAAATTAATAAAATTATGATTCATTGAGGGGAGACATCATGATTAACACCAAAGATATAGAGACAATTATTAATGATTATTTTCAACAACTATAAGCCAATAAATTAATGTGGAAGAAATTAATGTCTTCCCGGAAACTTATAAACTACCAAGACTGAAACAGGAAGAAATTGACAACCTGAATAAACCAATAACTAGTAACAAGATTGAAGTAGTGATCAAAAGTTCCCAAAAAACAAGAGTGCAGGACCTGATGGACTCTGGGGATGTCTACTGAACATCCATAGAGGAAATAATACTTATTCTCCAGAAGCTGTTTCAATAAACAGAAACAGAAGGAAAACTTTCTGTCTCCTATAAAGCCAGCATTACCTTGATCCCAAAACCAGGCAAAGACTCCATCAAAAAGGAGAATTTCAGACTAATATTCCTGATGAATATGGATGTGAAAATTCTCAACAAGATCCTAGCTAATAGGATTCAACTCTACATTAAAAGGATTATGCATCATGGCCAGGTGGGATTTATCCCTGGAATGCAAGGGTGGTCCTACATTTGCAAATCAATTCATGTGATGAACACATTAATAAGAGGAGAGAGAAGAACCATATGGTCCTCTCAATTAATGCAGAAAGAACATTTGACAAAATAGAGCATCCTTTCCTAACTAAAATTCTTCAGCGTGTAGGGATAGAAGGAACATTCTTCAATTTCATAATAAACATCTGTAAATAGCCCAGAGCATCATTCTCAATGGGAAAAAACTGAAAGCCTTTCCTTTAAGATCAGGAACATGACAAGGATGCCTACTCTTACACTACTGTCAACATTTTACAGGAAGTCTTAGCAACAGCAATCAGACATAAAAAGAAATAAAAGATATTCAAATTGGCAAATAAAGAGTAAAACTCTCTTTACAGATGATATGATACTTTATGTGGAAAACTCAAAAGACTCCACACCAAAATTACTAGTACTCATACAACAATTCAGTAATGTGGCAGGATACAAAATCAATGTACAGAAATCAGTTGTTTTCTTACACACTAACAATGTAACTTTAGAAAGAGTAATTAAGGAATCAGTTCCCTTTACAATAGCACCAAAACCCATGATATCTTGAAATAGATGTAACCAAAATGTGAAGAATCTATACCCCAGAAACTACAGAACACTAATAAAAGAAATTGAAGCAGGCACACACACAAACACAAAAAATAGATCCATGAGCATGGATTGGAAGAATAAACATTGTTAAAATGTCTGTTGGGGCAACTGCCTTTGGCTCAGGTCATGATTCCAGAGTCAGAGGATCAAGCTACACATCAGGCTCCCTGCTCCACAAGAGGCCTGCTTCTCCATCTTTCACTCCCTCTGCTTGTGTTCCCTCTCTGGCTGTGTTTCTCTCTTCAAATAAATAAATAAAATCTTTAAGAAAATGTCTGTGCTGTTCAGAACAATCTATACTTATTTCTAAGTCATCCCAATAAAAATAACAATGACATTTTTTAAAATTATGGAACAAGCAATCCTAAAATTTGTATGGAACCAGAAAAGACTCCAAATCACCAAGGAAGTGTTAAAAAGAAAAATAAAGCTGGAGCATCACTTTGCCTGAATTCAAGCTTTGTTAGAAAGCTGTGATCACCAAGACAGCATGATATTGGCACAAAAGCAGACACATAAGTCCATGGAACAGAATGGAGACCCCAGAAATGGATGCTCAACTCTCTGGTCAAGTAATCTTCAACAAAGAAATAAAAAAAATATCCAATGGAAAAAAGTCAGTCTCTTCAACAAATGATTCTGGGAAAATTGTACAGCTATACATAGAAGAATGAAATTCGACCATTCTCTTACATCATACAGAAAGGTAAACTCAAAATTGATGAAAGACCTCAATGTGAGACAGGAATCCATCAATATTCTAGAGGAGAACACAGGTAGTAAGCTCTTCAACATTAGATACAGGAACTTCTTTCATGGCATGTCTCCAAAGGCAAGGGAAACAAAACTGAAAATAAACTTTTTGGACTTCAAGATAAAAAGCTTCTTCACAGCAAAGGAAAGAGTCAACAAAACAAAAGGGCAACTAAAAGCATGAAAGAACATATTTTCAAATTATACTACAGATGAGGGCTGATATCCAAGATCTATAAGAACTTCTCCAAATCAACACTCCAAAACAAATAATCAATCAAGAAATGGACAGAAGATATGAACAGGCACTTCTTCAAAGAAGATATAGAATTGGCTAACAGATACATTAAAAAAAAGTTCATCATTATTAACCATCAGGGAAATTCACATTGAGATAACCACCTTACACCAGTTATAACTAGTGTATATTACATATATATGTACTAGTATATATTACATATATATGTACTAGTATATATTACATACATATATACTGTATATATATATGTATTGTTTATATATATCTGTTTATATATATGTTTAACTGTTATATATAACTGTTATAATAACACATTGAGATACAACCTCAGACCAGTTAAAATGGCAAAAATTGGCCAGGCAAGAAAAAATGAATGCTAGAGAGGTTGTGGAGAAAAGAAAACCCTCTTACACTATTGGTCAGAATGTGTTTTGGTACAGCCACTTTGGAAAACAGTGTAGAGGTTCCTCTACAAGTTAAAAATAGAGCTACCCTATGACTCAATAGTTGCACTATTTGGTATTTACCCCAAAGATACAGATGTAGTGAAAAGAAGGGGAATCTGCACCCCAATGTTCATAGCAGCAATGTCCACAACAGCCAAACTGTGGGAAGAATCAAGATGACCTTCAACAGATGAATGGACAAAAAATATGTGGTTCATATATACAATAGAATATTACTCAGCCATCAGAAAGGATGAATACCCAAATTTGCATCAACATGGAAGGAACTGTAGGGGATTATTCTGAGTGACATATGCCAGACAGAGAAAAACAATTATCAACAGTTTCACTCATATGGGAAACATAAGGTATAATATGGAGGATATTAGGAGAAGGAAGGGAAAAATGAAGGGGGGATGTTATATATAGAGAGACACCATGAGAGACTATGGACTCTGGGAAAAAAACAGGGTTTTAGAGGGGAAGGGGGTGGGAGAGTGTGTTAGCCCAGGGATAAGTATTAAGGAGGGTATGTATTGCATGGAGTATTGGATATTATACAGAATCAATGAATCATGGAACATTATATCAAAAAGTAATTATGTGTTGTATGTTGACTAATATAACATAACAAAATCACACAATCATTTCAGCAGATGCAGAAATAGATTTGACAGAAGTACACACTCTTCTTGACTAAAACAACAGCAAAAACAAAAACAAAACAAAACACACCGTAACAACCTAGGTATAGAAGGAACTCACCTCAATAAAACAAAGGCTATATGTGAAATTCCCACAGCTCACATTACATTACACATACATTCACTCACAAAACCAAAATCTTATCTTTTAATACCTGGAGTAAATTGTAAGAATGTTCACTCTTTCTACCTATATTCAACATAGTACTAGACGTTCTAGCTAGATATATTAAGAAATAAAAGGAAATAAAATGCATCCAAATAAAAAGGGAGAAATAAAATTATCTGGTTCCAGAGGACATGACTCTATATGTAGAAAACCATAAATATGGCCCCCCAAAACACACCTGTTAGCTCTAATGAATAAATTCATTAAAGGTTTAAGATAAAAATGTCAACATGCAAACATCATTTATGTTTCTGTGCATCTCAAATTATCTAAAAGGGAAGTTTAAAAAACATTTTTTTCATTAGTACCAAAAATAATAAAATATCTTTTCAACAACAGTGTTGGAAAAAGTGGTCTTTGTCATGTGAAAAAGAATGTAGATAGATTTTACACCCCTCACAAAAATAAATTCAAAATGGATCACAGGCCTAATTGTAAATTATAACTCTAGAAGATAACATAGAAGAAAACTTAGCATGGGCATTGTGAAGACTTTTTATATATAGTTAAGCCTTAAAAAATGAAAATCCTGCCATTTCTGAAGAGCTGTTTTTCCACATTGAGAATTATATTCACTGTGGGTTTTTCATAGATGGCTTTTATGATATTGAGGTATATATCCTCTATCCCTACATTGTGAAGTGTTTTAACCATGAACTGTTGCTTTATATTATTAAATGCTTTTTCTGTATCTATAATGAGGATCATATATTTCTTGTCCATTATTTTTATTTATGTAATATATCACACTGATTGATTTGCAGATGTTGAACCAACCTTGCAGCCCAGGAATAAATCCCACTTGGTCATGGGGAATAATCCTGGCGAATAGGTATTCATTCTTCTTTAAGGGTTTGTTGAATTCCCCTGGGAGTCCATCTGGCCCTGGGATCTTGTTTGCTGGGAGATTTTTGGTTCCTGCTTCAATTTCCTTGCTGGTTATGTGTCTATTCAGGTTTTCTATTTCTTCCTGGCTCAGTTTTGGTAATTTATAAGTTCCAGCAATGCATTCATTTCTCCAGATTTCCTAATTTGTTAGCATATAGTTGTTCATAATATGTTCTCATATTTTTTTTATTTCTTTTGTGTTTTTGGTGATCTCTGCTCTTTTATTCATGATTTTATCCATATTCAACAGAGATATTGGTCTGAAGTTCTCCTTTTTGATGGGGTCTTTGTCTGGTTTGGGGATTAGAGTCATGCTGTATTTTTTTAAATGTTCTTTGGTTTCCTTGTTGACACGTTCATCACTTAGTATCATGTTGTTTAACCTCTGTATATTTGTGTTCTTTCCAAATTTTTTTTCTTATGGTTGACTTCTAGCTTTAAAGTGTTGTGGTCAGAGAATTTGTATAGTATGATTTCAGTTGTCTTATATTTGTTAAGACCTGTTTTGTTCTCCTGAATGGAGAGAACAAACATAAGAACATCCCATGTGCACTTGAAAAGGATGTGTATTCTGATGCTTTATGATAGAATGTTCTGAATATCCCCATTAAGTCCATCTTGTCCAAAGTTTCTTTCAAAGTCATTGTTTCCTTGTTTATTTTCTGTTTAGATTTTCTGTCTATTGATGTAAGTGGGCTGATAAAGTCCCCTACTATTATTGTATTATTATAAATTAGTTCCTTTATTCTTATAACTGTTTTATATATTTGGGTCCTCCCATATTGGGTGCATAATTAATCATAACTACTAGATGTTCTTGTTGGACTGTCCCCATTATTATAATATAGTGCCATTCTTTGTCTCTGTTATGGTCTTTGTTTTAATGTCTAGTTTGTTTGATATTAGTGTTGCTATTATGGCTTTCTTTTGCAATCCATTTATGTGACAAATATTTCTCCCTCCTCTCTCTTTCAGTCTTCAGATGTCTTTAAATCTAAAATGTATGCCACATATGTGCAGTTCATATTGTTTTTTCATCCTTTTTGACACCCTATATCTTTTGATTGGATCATTTAGTCTATGCACATTCAAAGTTATTATTGATAATTATGTAGTTAGTGCTATCCTATTACTTGTTTTGTCATTGTTTCTGGACAATATTCTGATCCTTCCTTGTCCTTGTTACTTCGATTCTCTCCTTTGCACTCAAAGAACCCCTTTAATATTTCATTTTTTAAAGATTTTATTCATTCATTTGAGAGAGAGAGAGAGAGAGAGAGAGAGAGAGGGAGAGAGAGAGAGAGAGAGAGAGAGAGAGAGAGCATAAGCAGGGCTAAATACAGAAGCAGACTCCCCTATGAGTTGGGAGCCCAACATGGGGCTCAATCCCAAGACCTTGAGATCATGACCTGAGATGAATTTAAGATGCCCAACCATGTGAGCCACCCAGGTGCACCCCCGTCCCCTAAAATTTCTTGTAAGGGTGGTTTAATGGTTACAAACTCATTTAGGTTTTGTTTGTCTAAGAAACTATTTCTCTGTCCTTCTGCTCTGAGTGATAGCCTTGCTGGAAGACATTCTTCACTGAAGATTTGTCCCATTTATCCCTTTGAATATATCATGTCACTCCCCTCTAGCTTGCAAGTTTCTTTTGAGAAATCTCCAGCCACATCTATGGGATTTTCCTTATAAGACAGGGAGTACTTTTGTGTTGCTTCTTTTAAGATTTTTTCACTATATATTTCATATTTAATTACAATATGTCTTTGTGTGGGCCTGCATTTGTTGATTTTGATGGGGGTTCTCTGTGCCTCTTGGATCTGAATATCTGTTTCCTTCCCCAGGTTAGGAAATTTTTCAGCTATTATTTATTCAAATAAATTTTCTGACCCTTTTTTCTCTCTTCCTCTTTTGGGACTCCTATGATGTGAATGGTATTTTTACATTTGTGGAGTCACTGAGATCCCTATATCTATGCTTGTGTTGCATCATTCTTTCTTTCTTTTGTTCAGCTTTTTAATTTTCCATTATTTGTCTTCTAGGTCACTAATTCATTCCTCTTCTACTTCCAGTCTGCTGTTTATTGCATTAAGGCTGTTTCTCATCCCAAATTATTGAATTTGTTCATCTCTTATTGGTATGTTTTTAACTCTTTTATTTCTATGGTAAGTGTCTCACTGATCCTTTTCATTCTTTTCTCAGCCAAGTGATTATTCTTATGATTGTTACTTTGAATTATCCATCGGGTATGTTATATATATCTGTTTCATTTAGATATCTGGCTCTTGTATTATCTTTTACTTTTATTTAGAATAAATTCCTCTGTCATTGCATTTTGTCTATTTTTTTGCCTTTTTCTATGTGTTATAAAAGCCAGTTATGTGTCTTGCTCTTAGATGCAATAGCTTTATGAAAAAAATTATGTAGTATTCAGTGATGTCTTTTGTGTGTGCTTATGTGTGCTCTGCTGTTGAGTTTTGGTTTCTCTATTTTTTAGGCCAGTCTTTCTGCAGAAACTCTCCCTGTCTGTTGTAGGTAGTGTTTGGTCCTTGTGATAAATGAGGCAAGTTTTAACAAGATGTGCTCTGGTCTGCTTATGAGATGATAACTGACCCCAACTTCACCAGAACTGAGGCCCTACAGAACTCTCTTGTCAGGTGATATGGTGTGGGCAAGTTTTCGTGCTGGTCTTCACTGGAGAGGGGCCTGCCTTGCTGGGACTGAGGCAAGCTTGACTGAGAAGGGCAGTCCCAACAGAACACAGGGTAGTCAGGCTTGGTGTAAGCAAGTTAGGCAGCTAGTGTATGCTCTGCACCACGTCCTCGGGTGGCTCTGTGTTTGTGCCAAAAGATGAGGGAAGGAAATGATACTGGCCAAGTTTTTGTTCCCAGAGAGGTGTTTCTGTGCACACTGCCTCTCAAGGACACTCTCTGAGAAGAGCAGATAATGTCCCTACTCTGTGCCCCCGGTACTCTTCAGATTGCTGCTTCCATGCTGTCTGCTCCTGCAATTTTGCTTCAGGAGCAGTGCAATGCCCTCTTGAATCTATCCTAGCTAAAACTGTTGATGTTTAAAACTCCTTGCAAAAACCCATAAAATTAACCCCTCTTATTTTCCAAGCCTAAAGCTTTACAGAAATAGTCTCCTTGTGTGTTCCCCTGTGTGTTCCTTTGTCTCTCTCTTGCCCTTCTCCACAACCATGGCTACCTCCCCTCTACAGCACCTAAGATACATTTCTCCTCATAAATGAGTCTCCACACTTCCTATATTCTTTGATATGGCTTCTTCTCTCCCTTTTCTTGTGGAGTTTGTTTTGTCAGTTTTCAAGTCTATTTCTAGGGTATTTAGTATGATTTGATAATTATCCACTTGTTTTTTTGTGGGACAAGACGAGCATAGCATCCTCATACTCTACTGTCATTTTCCTCTTTCCTGTACCACATATTCTTTTTGCACCCATGTATAAAGATGGACACTTGGGTTGCCATATTTTTGATATTGTAACTAATGCTACAATAGACATAGAGGTGCATATATCATTTCAATTTAGTGTTTTCATTGTTTTTGAGTAAATTCCCAGTAGTGGACTTACTGGATCATTTGATAATCTTACTTTTTTTCTTTTTTAAGGAACCACCATACTTTTTACACAATTTCTACAATAATTTGAATCCCCATGAAGAGTGCACAAGGGTTTCTTTTTTTCCATATACTCACTAACACATGTTCTTTTTTCTTTTAACCATTTCAACAGGGTGTAAGGTCTTATTGTGGTTTTATTTTTTTTAACTTAGAATCAATTAGCTAACATATAGTACATCCTTCGATTCAGATGTAGTATTCAATAATTCATCAAATGTGTATAACAACCACTGCTCATCACATAACGTGCCCTTCTTTTTGCTGACCACTCAATCAACCTAGCCCCCACCCACCTCCCCTACAGCAACCCTCAGTTTGTTTCTCAGAGTCAAGGTTCTCTCATGGTTTGTCTCCCTCTCTGATGACCTCCCATTCAGTATTACCTCCCTTCCCCTTTGTTCCTCTGCACTGTTACTTATATTGAACATATGAGTCAAGCCATATGATAATTGTCTTTTTCTGATTGACTTATTTTGCTCAACATAATGTCCTCCAGTTCCATCCATTTCAATGTAAATTGTAAGTATTCATCCTTTCTGATGGCTAATTGATATTCCATTGTATATACGTACCACATCTTCTTTATCCATTTATCTGTCCATGGACGTATCAGCTCGTTCTTCAATAGTTCTACAATAGTCTGGCTATTGTAGACATTGATGCAATAAATATGGGGTAGAGGTGACCCTTGTGATCTCTACATTTGTATATTTGGTGTAATACTTCAGGATGCAAATGCTAGTTACAAGATACTGTTATTTTTAATCTCCTCAGGAACTCCCATACTGTTTTCCAGAGTGGCTGTACCAGCTTGCATTTCACCAACAGTGTAAGAGGGTTCCCTTTTATCCACATCCTTGCCAATATTTGTTGTTTCCTATTTTGTTAATTTTAGCCATTCTGACTGGTGTGAGGTGGTATCACATTGTGGTTTTAATTTGTATTTCCCTGATTAGCACATTTTTACATGTGTTTGTCAGCCATTTGTAAGTATTCTCTGTAAAACTGTCCATGTCTTCTGCCCATTTCTTGACTGGATTATTTGTGTTTTGGGTATTGAGTTTGATAAGTTTTCTTTTTCTTTTTTTTTTTTAATCTCTAAGCCTTATTCTCCATGACAATTTATAAAAGGTATGTGATCTCTACTGAATATTAACATTTTTGTTCATTTTTGTTGTGTTATATTTGTCACCATACAGTATTGGTTTTTCATGTAGTACTCAACAATTTATTAGTCACGTACAACACCAGTGCTCATTACAACACATGACCTCCTTAATACCTATCACTGGGCTACCCCATTTCCTCACCTCCCTCCCCTCTGAAACCCTCAAATTGTTTCCCAGAGTCTATAGTCTCTCATGGTTCATCTCCCCCTCTGAATTCCCCATCTTCAGTTTTCACTTCCTTGCCCTAATGTCCTCCGTGTTATTCCTTATGTTCCACATATGAGTGAAACTATATAATAATTGTCGTTCTTTGCCTGACTTACTTCACTCAGTATAATACCCTCTACTTCCATCCATGTCAATGCAAATGGTAGGTATTCACCCTTTCTGATGGCTGAGTAATATTCCTTTGTATCTATAGACCACATATTCTTTATCCATTCATATGTTGAAGGGCATCTCTACTCCTTCCACAGTTTGGCTATTGTGGACGTTGCTATTATGAACATTGGGGTGCATGTAAACCTTATTTTTACTGCATCTGCATCTTTGGGGTAAATACCCAGTAGTGCAATTGCTGGGTCACAGGGTAGCCCTATTTTTAACTTTTTTATGTCACCCAATTTTTTTATTGTGTTAGTCACCATATAGTACATCATTAGTTTTTGATGTAGTGTTCTATGATTCACTGCTTGCATATAACACCCAGTGCCCCATGCAATGCATGCCCTCCTTAATACCCATCACTGGGCTAACCTATCCCCTGACTCATCTCCCCTCTAAAACCCTCAGTTTGTTTCCCAGAGTCCATTTTTAACTTTTTGAGGAACCTCCATACTGTTTTCCAATGTGGTTGTATCACTTTGTATTCCCACCAAGATTCTCATCAACATTTGTTGTTTCCTGCCTTGTTAATTTTTGCCATTCAAACTGGTGTAAGGTGATATATCCATGTGGTTTTGATTTGAATTTCCCTGATAGCTAATGATATTGAACACTTTTTCTTGTGTCTGTTAGCCATTTATATGTCTTCTTTGGAGAAGTGCCTGTTTATGACTTCTGCCCATTTCTTGATTGATTGTTTTTGAGGTGTTGAATTTGAGAAATTCTTTATAGATCTTGGCTACCAGCTTTTACCTGTAATGACATTTGCAAATATCTTCCCTCATTCCATGAGTTACCTCTTAGTTTTGTTGACTGTTTCTTTTGCTTTTCAAAAGCTTTTTATCCTTATGAAGTCCCAAAAGTTCATTTTTGCTTTTGTTTCCTTTGTATTTGAAGATGTGCCTAGCAAGAAATTGTTGGGGCTGAGGTCAAGGAGGTTGATTCATATATTCTCCTCTAGAATCTTCATTGATTCCTCTCTCACAGTTAGTTCTTTTATCTATTTTGAGTTTATCTTTGTGTATAGTGTAAGAAAATGATCCCATTTCATTCTTCTACATGTGGTTGTCCAATTTTCTCAATACCATTTGTTGAAGATACTTTTTTCTATTGGCTATTATTTCCTCCTTTGCTCAAGATTAGTTGACCATAGAGTGGAGGGTCCATTTCTGGAATTTTATTCTGTTCCATTGATCTAAGGGTCTGCTTTTGTGCTAATACCATACCGTCTTGATGATTACAACTTTGTAATAGAGCTTGAAGTCCATCATTATGGTGCCACCAGCTTTTGTTTTATTTTTCAACCTTCCACTGGCTATTGGGGGGTTCTTTTCTGGTTCCATACAAATTTTAGGATCGTTTGTCCCAGCTCTTTAAAAAATGTCAATCATGTTTTGATAGGGATTGCATTAAATGTGTTGATTGCTCTGGGTATCATAGACGTTTTAGCAATATTTATTCTTCCAATTCATGAGTATGGGATGTTTTTCTATTTCTTTGTCTTCTATTTCTTTCATAAGTGTTCTTTAGATTTTGGAGCATAGAGCCTTTAGATCTTTGGTTATTTAGATCTATTCCTAGATATCTTATCATTTTGGGGAAATTGTAAGTGGGATTGATTCTTTAATTTCTCTCTCTCTCTCTCTCTCTCTCTCTCTCTCTCTTTTGTCTCATCATTACCGTATAGAAGCACAACTGGTTAGTTTGCATTTGTGTTATATCCTGCCATATTGCTGGATTCCTGTTGAGTTCTAACAATTTTGTGGTGGTCTTTTGGTTTTCCACATAATGTAGTATGTCATTTGAGAAGAATGAGAGTTTGATTTTTTCTTTGCCAATTTGAATGCCTATTCTTTCTCTCTCTCTCTCTCTCTCTCTCTCTCTCTCTCTCTCTCTCTCTCTCTTTCTTTCTTTGTCTGATTGCCTAGGGCATGACACCTAATATAGTATTAAATATCAGTGGTGAGAGTAGGCATCTCTGTCATGTCCTTGACCTTAATTTACCCCTAAGGTAGGGGGTAGTTTTTCTGCATTAAGAATGATATTCACTGTGGGCTTTTTATAGGCCGATTTTATGATATTGAGGTATGTTTCCTCATTCCCTAGACTGTGAAGATTTTTAATCAAGAATGGATGCTGTATTTTGCTAAATTTGTTTTCAGCAACAGTTGAGTGGATCATACAGTTCTTGTCTTTTCTTTTATTGTTGTGCTCTATCACATTGATTGGTTAGTGAATGTTGAACTGCCCTTGCATCCCATGAATAAATCCTACCTGGTTGTGGTGAGCAATCTTTTTGTTGTATTGGGAATTCATTTTCATCACAGATTTTGGTCTGTAATTCTCCTTTTAGATAGAGTGTTGACTTGTTTTGGGATCCAGATAATGCTGGCCTCAAAGAATGAGTTTGAAAATTTCCTTCCATTTCTATTTTTTGAAACAGCTTCAAAAGAATAAATATTAGTTATTTAAAGATTTGTTAGAATTCCTCTGAGAAGACATCTGGCCATGTACTCTTATTTTTTGGGAGATTCTTGATTACTGCTTTAATTTCCTTGCTGACTATGGGTCTACTCAAGTCTTGTAATTCTTCCTGTTTCAGTTTTGGTAGTCTATAGGTTTCCAGGATGTATTCATTTCTTCCACATTGCCTCATTTGTTGGATATATTTATTCATCATATGCTCTCAAAATTGTTTGTATTTCCTTGGTGCTGGTTATGATCTCTCCTTTTTCATTCATTATTTTATTAATATGGGTTCTCTCTCTCTCTCTCTCTCTCTCTCTCTCTCTCTCTCTCTCTCTTTCTCTTTTTGATAAGTCTCGCTAGGGGTTTGTTGATCCTATTCATTCTTTCAGATAACAAGCTTCTAGTTGCGTTAGTCTGTTCTTCTGTTCTTGGGTTTCTGTTTTATTTTTTTCTGCTCTAATCCCTATTATTTCTCTTCTCCTGCTTCCTTTAGCCTATATTTGCTCTTCTTTTTCAGCTCCATTATATCCATAGTTAGGTGGTTTGTTTGAGATTTTTCTAGTTTCTTTTTTTTTTTAAATTTGTGATTTATAACTTTATTTTTTTCCTCAATCTTCTACTTTTTTCTCTTTTTCTGTTACTTAATTTTTTTCCAGTGTTCCGAGATTCATTCCCCATTCCCTAAACCCAGTGCTCCACGCAATAGGTGCCCCAAGTACCCACCACCAGGCTCTCCCATCCCTCCACCCGCCTCCCTCCAAGTCCCTCAGTTTGTTTCTGTGTCCAAATTCCCTGTTGTTTCACTTCTCTCCCTGGATTACCCTACTTCCCATTTACTTTCCTTCTCCCACTGTCCTCCAGGTTACCCCTCATGCACTGCAAGTAAGTGAAACCATGTGATACTTGACTTTCCTACATGGCTTATTTCACTCAGCATAATCTCTTCCAGTCCAGTCCATATTGCTACAAAAGTTGGATATTCATCCTTTCTGATGGAGGCATAGTATTCCATTGTATATATGTACCACATCCTCTCTATCCATTCATCTGTTGGCTCTTTCAACAGTTTGGCGGTTGTGGCCATTGCTGCGAAGAACATTGGGGTACATATGGTCCTTCTTTTCACTACATCTGTATCTTTGGGGTAAATGTCCAGTAGTGCAATTGCAGGGTCATAGGGTAGCTCTATTTTTATTTTTTTAATTATTTTTATTTATTTGACAGAGAGAAACAGAGCCAGAGAGGGGACACAAGCAGGGGGAGTGAGAGAGGGAGAAGCAGGCCTCCCACTGAGAAGGGAGCCCGATGTGGGACTCGATCCCGGGTCTCCGGGATCATGACCTGAGCTGAAGGCAGTTGTTTAACCAATGGACCCACCCAGGCGCCCCTCTATTTTAATTTTTTAAAGGAATCTCCACACCGCTTTCCAAAGTGGCTGCACCAGTTTATATTCCCACCAACAGTGTAAGATGGTTCCCTTTTCTCCACAGCCTCTCCACACTTGTTGTTTCCTGACTTGCTAATATTGGCCATTCTAACCAGTGTAAGGCGGTATCTCAGTATGGTTTTGATTTATATTTCCCTGATAGCTAGTGAAGCTGAACATTTTTTCATGTGTCTGTTAGCCATTTGTATATCATCTATGAAGAAGAGCCTCTTCATGTCTCTTGCCCATTTTTCGATGTGTTCATCTTCTTTTTGGATGTTGAGTTTGAGTAGTTCTTGATAGATCTTGGATACCAGCCCTTTGTCTGTAGTGTCATTTGCAAATATCTTCTCCCACTCTGTGGGTTGCCTCTTTGTTTTGTTGACTGTTTCCTTTGCCGTACAGAAGCTTTTTATTTTGATGAAGTCCCAGAAATTCATTTTCGCTTTTGTCTCCTTTGCCTTTGGAGACGTGTCTTGAAAGAAGTTGCTGTGGCCGATGTCAAAGAGGTTACTGTCTATGTTCTCTTCCAGGATTTTGATGGATTCCTGCCTCACGTTGAGGTCTTTCATCCATTTCGAGTTTGCCTTTGTGTGCGGTGTAAGAGAATGGTCTAGTTTCATTCTTCTATATGTAGTTGTCCAAATTTCCCAGCACCCTTTATTGAAGAGACTGTCTTTTTTCCACTGGATATTTTTTCCTGCTTTGTCAAAGATGATTTGCCTATAGATTTGTGGGTCCATATGTAGACTCTCCACTCTGTTCCTTTGGTCTATTTCTCTATTTTTGTGCCAGTACCATGCTGTCTTGGTAATCACAGCTTTGTAATAAAGCCTAAAGTCAGGTAATGAGATGCCCCCAGCTTTGCTTTTCTTCTTCAGCAATTCCTTAGCGATTCGGGGTCTTTTTTGGTTCCATATAAATTTTAGGATTGTTTGTTCCAACGTTTTGAAGAATGTTGGTGGAATTTTGATAGGAATGGCACTGAAAGTATAGATTGTACATTGTAAACATTGTAAACATTTTGACAATGTTTATTCTTCCGATCCATGAGCATGGAATGCTTTTCCATCTTTTTGTGTCTTCCTCAATTTCTTTCATGAGTGTTCTGTAGTTCCTCAAGTACAGATCCTTGACTTCTTTGGTTAGGTTTATTCCTAAGTATCTTATAGTTTTTGGTGCTATAGAAAACGGAATCGATGTTCTGATTTCCCTTTCTATTTTTTCATTGTTAGTGTATAAGAATGCAACTGATTTCTGTGCATTGATTTTGTATCCTGCCACATTACTGAATTGTTGTATGAGTTCTAGTAGTTTGGGGGTAGAGTCTTTTGGGTTTTCCACATATAGTATCATGTCATCTGCAAAGAGAGAGAGTTTGACTTCCTCTTTGCCAAGCTGGATACTTTTTATTTCTTTCTGTTGTCTGATTGCTGTAGCTAGGACTTCTAACACTATGTTGAACAGTAGTGGTGAGAGTGGGCATCCTTGCCTTGTTCCTGATCTCAGAGGAAAGGCTGTCAGTTTTTCCCCGTTGAGGATGATATTCGCTGTGGGTTTTTCAAAATAGATTTTTATGAGGTTGAGATATGTTCCCTCTATCCCTATACTTTGAAGAGTTTTGATCAGGAACGGATGTTGTATTTTGTAAAATGCCTTTTCTGCATCAATTGGGAGTACCATGTGGTTCTTCTCTCTTCTCTTATTGATTTGTTCCAGCATGTTGATTGATTTCCGAGTGTTGAACCACCCTTGCATCCCTGGGATAAAACCCACCTGGTCACGGTGGATAATCTTTTTAATGTATTATTGGATCCTGTTAGCAAGGATCTTGTTGAGAATCTTGGCATCCGTATTCATCAGCGATATTGGTCTGAAGTTCCCCTTTTGATTGGGTCTTTGTCTGGTTTGGGGATTAGAGTGATTCTGGCTTCATAGAAAGAGTCTGGAAGTTTTCCTTCCATTTCTATTTTTTAAAAGAGTTTCAGGAGAATAGGTGTTATTTCTTCTTTGAATGTTTGGTAGAATTCCCCAGGGAATCTGTCTGGGCCTGGACTGTTTTGGGGGAGGTTTTTGATCACTGCTTCAATCTCATTACTAGATATAGGTCTATTCAAATTGTCAATGTCTTCCTGTTTCAGTCTTGGTAATTAATAGGTTTCTAGGAATGTATCCATCTCTTCTAGGTTGTTAAACATATTGGCATATAATTGTTGATAGTAATTTCTGATGATTATTTCTATTTCCTTGGTGTTAGTCGTGATCTCTCCCCTTTCATTCATAATTTTTTAATTTGGGTCTTCTCCCTTTTCTTTTGCATTAGTTTGGCCAATGGTTTATCGATCTTATTGATTCTTTCAAAGAACCAGTTTCTAGTTTCATTGATGTATTCTACTGCATCTCTAGTTTCTGATTCATTCATCTCTGCTCTAATCCTTATTATTTCCCGCCTTGTGTGGGTGGTTGTTTTAATTTTTGTTGATTTTCCAGTTTTTTAAGGTGTAATGAGAGTTTATGTATTCGGGATTTTTCAATTGTTTTGAGTGAGGCTTGGATGGCTATGAATTTCCCCCTTAGGACTGCCTTTGCTGTATCCCATAGGTTTTGGATTGGTGTATCTTCATTCTCATTGGTTTCCATGAAGTGTTTCAGTTCTTTTTTTATTTCTTGGTTGATCCACATATTCTTGAGCAGGATCATCTTTAGCTTCCAAGTGTTTGATTTTCTCCTGAACTTTTTATGGTGGTTGAGTTCCAGTTTCATGGCATTGTGGTCAGAGAATATGCAGGGAATAATTTCTATCTTCTGGTATCGGTTGAGCCCTTAGACTTTTCTAGTTTCTTGAGAAAGGCTTGTATTGTTATGTATGTCCCTCCTAGGACTGCCTTTGTTGCCTCCCAAAGGTTTAAATGGTTTTGTTTTCATATTATTTGTTTCCATATATATATATTTTAATTCTTCTTTAATTTCTTGGTTGACCCATTCATTCTTCAGTAGGATGTTCTTTAACTTCCAAGTATTTCAGTTCCCTCCAAATTTCCCCTTGTGATTGAGTTCAGGTTTCAAAGCACTGTGAGTTGAAAATATGCAGGGAATAATCCCAGTCCTTTGCTACCAGTTGAAACCTGGTTTGTGACACACTATGTGAGTTATTCTGGAGAATGTTCCAGGTGTACTTGAGAAGAATGTATATCCTGTTGCTTTAGGATGGAGTTCTCTGTATATACATCTGTGAAGTCCATCAGGTCCAGTGTGTCATTCATAGCCTTTGTTTCCTTGTTGATCGTCTGGTTAGATGATCTGTCCACTGCTGTGAGTGGGGTGTTGAAATCCCCTATTATTTTTTTGAAGATTTTATTTATTTGACAGAGAGAAACACAGCCAGAGATGGAACACAAGCAGGGGGAGCAAGAGAGAGAGAAACAGGCTTCCCACCAAGCAGGGAGCTTGATGTGGGGCTTGATCCTGGGTCTCCTGGATCATGACCTGAGCTGAAGGCAGTCGCTTAACGAACTGAGCCACCCAGGCGCCCCTCCTCTACTATTATTTATTATTATCAATGTTTTTCTTCACTTTTGTTATTACTTTATGTAATTGTATTCTCCCAAGCTATGAGCAGAAATATTTATAATTGTTAGATGTCCGTCCTGGATAGACTCTTTAAGAGTGATGAAGTGTCCCTCTGCAACCCTTACTAGAGTATTTTGTTTAAAATCGAATTTGTCTGATATGAAGATTGCTTCTCCAGCTCCCCTTTGATGTCCCTTAGCATGATAAGTTATTCTCCACCTCATCCCTTTCAATCTGGAGGTAACATTTTTTTTAAATTTTATTTACTTATTTGGCAGAGAGAAATACATCTAGAAAGGAAACACAAGCAGGGGAGTGGTGAGAGAGAGAGAAACACTCTTCCCGCTGAGCAGGGAGCCCAATGCAGGGCTCGATCCCAGGATTCTAGAATCATGACCTGAATTGAAGGCAGACACTTATGACTGAGCCACCCAGGCTCCCCTAGAGGTAACTTTTGATCAAAAATGAATCTCTTGTACATAGCATATGAATAGGTCTTGCTTTTTTATCCAAATGATTCCGTGTCTTTTTATTGGAACATTTAGCCCATTTGCATCCAGAGTATTGAAAGATATGAATTGTATTACCTGTACAGTCCCTCTTTCTGTAGATTGTTTCTGTTTCTTTCTGGTCTATGTTATTTTGGGCTCTCTTTTTGCTTACAGGATCTCCTTTAATATTTCTTGTAAGGCTGGCTTAGTGATCACAAATTCTTTTAGTTTCTGTTTGTCCTGGAAGCTCTTTATCTTTCCTTCCATTCTGAACGACAGTCTTGCTTGATAAAGTATTCAGGTTGCATGTTTTCCTCATTAATACCCTAACTATATCACATCAGCTTTTTTTCTGACCTTCTGTGTCTCTATGGATGCATTTGCTACTGGTCTAATGCTCTCAGCCC
Organism: Spilogale gracilis; assembly: GCA_004023965.1. Lineage (NCBI taxonomy): Eukaryota > Metazoa > Chordata > Mammalia > Carnivora > Mephitidae > Spilogale > Spilogale gracilis. The sequence continues at coordinate 10,001 of PITA01004607.1, read as the reverse complement.
TCTAGACTATGGAGATTTGGGGTGACCTGCTTTCAGGATTTTCTCTTTATCTCTGAAATTTACAAGCTTCACTATTATATGCTGGGGTGTGATCTATTTTTATTGATTTTGAGGGGGGTTCTCTCTACCTCCTGGACTTGAGCACATGTGTCCTTCCCCAGTTTAGGGAATTTCTCAGCTATTGCTTGCTCAAAGTAATATCTCTCTCTCTCTCTCTCTCTCTCTCTCTACCTCTATCTCTATCTCTATCTCTATCTCTCTCTCTATCTCTATCTCTATCTATCCTCTCTCTCTCTCTCTCTATCTATCTATCCTCTCTCTCTGTCTCTCTCTCTCTCTCTCTCTCTCTCCTTTTCCTCGGGGATCCCAGTGATTCTAATATTTTTTAACTTCATAGTATCACTGATTTCTTATAGCCTCACTTCATATTTCATTAATGTTTTTCTCATTTTCCTCAAATTCTTTCCTTTTCACCATCTTGCCTTCTATGTCACTGGCTCTCTATCATTTACCAGGGCTGTTAGAACATCCATTTTAGACAGTATCTCAGTTAAAGCACTTTTAATTTCATCCTAATTAGATTTTATTTCTACACTAAGAAATTATCTAGTGTCTTTTATGCTTTTCTGAAGCCCAGCTAGTAACTTTTTAATCCTTATCCTGAATTCCACCTCTGACATTTTACTTATATCCATACTTACTGGATATGTGGCAGAGAGTATTACCTCTGGCTCTTTCTTTTACTGTGAATTCCTCCTTCTAGTCATTTTTTCCCAGATAAGGATAGATGAATTAGAGAACAAAACTAAAAAAATATCAACACAACACAATTGAAATACACACTAGACAAACCAAAGAGGTCAGAAAACAAAAAGCAAAGAAAATGGAAAAAAAAAAAACAGGGGGAAAGGAAAAGAACATATTCTCCCAGGTGGACAAAGCATGGGCCTAGGTTTATTTTGATCTCTTTCTTAGTAGACACTAAGTCCCAAAGTTTTAAAGAAAGCAAAACTTATATACGTACAAAAATAAAATTGAATATAGTGAAAGGAAGTCAAAAATGAAGAATATATTTATAAAACTTAAATGTGATAATGAAAGTTAAAATGAAGACTTGGAAACAAAGAGTTGATAAAATAAGAAACTAGTTGAAAAGAAAAAAAAGAAAAGGAAAATTTTAAACTGAAAGTTAGAAGTATCATGAGAAATAAGCTCAAGTTCTGTATACTATTTTCCCCTACCCCTGGAATTTTGCAGTTCTGTATGCTCAGTAAACTTAGTATTCATCTGATTTTTCCAGCGCGTTTTCTGAGGGAGGGGAAGCTGCACTGATTCTTAGGTGTCTTTTCCTGGCCAAAGCTGAACCTCTCCTTGCCAGGCAGTTGGGGTCAGCTAAGCTGTTTTGGATTGTTCTATGCAGTTTTTTCCCCTGAGGGCTTTCTGTGCTGCTTTAGAGGATGAATATAAAAATGGCCATGCCCCAACCTCCAACCCCAGAGCTGAACAATCCCAACTCTTTCTCTTCAATAAACCCTCAGGGATAAGCAGTCTTCATTTTGTGTGCACCAAACTCTGAAGACTCCTGCAGTGCACACTTGTGCTGATCCTCCCAGGGGAGGGAGGAGGGCTACCAGGGACATTCTGCTTACAGGACCCCTACACAGAGAGTAGTTGTCCTGTCATGTGTACATCTGTGCCACCCTTCCCGGGGGAAAGAAGAGAGTTGCTGCTTTTCTGCCTTTTCAGGGTCCCTGCATGAAGAGTGGTCCCTCACCCTATAGTGCCATGTTTCATTGTTTATGGTAAACCATGCTGAAAGCCCACTCCCAGGCTCGGTGACCATAACTGGTTTCCCTGCCCCAATGCTTGATAATTCTGTTAGCTCAGGCAACCCCATTCTTTGTGTGACCCTGGGGATCTTGCCATCACACTGTCCCACTTAGGATTCTACCTCTTTTGCCACCTAGCACCTTTTAGGCAGGTATGTATCTCAGTGGAGCAGACTTCTAAAAGTTCCAATTTTATGCTCTGGGGCTACATCACCTTCTAGTAGCTGGCTGATAGAGGCTCCCTTTCCTCACCACTTATCTTCCAATATATCTCCTCAAATTAACTCCTCTGCACATCCTTCCTTTCAAAAAGTGGTTGCTTTTCTGTTTGCAGAATTCTTTTCTTACATCTTAGGTTGAATTTACAGGTGTTTAGAATGGCTTGATTGATATCTTGCTAAATTCAAGGAACCAGATGAAACAAGATCTCTCTACTCTTTTGCCATCTTGCTTCTCTCTCTTTTTGTGGTTTTAATTTGATTTCTCTGATGACTAATGATGTTAAGCATCTTTTCATGTGTCTGTTGGCCATGTGTATGTCTTCTTTGGAAGAAATGTCTATACATGGTATTTACCCATTTTAATCAGATTGTTTTTTTAATTGTTGAGTTGCATTTTCTTCCATATTTTAGATATTAACTCCTTATTGGATATCTCATTTACAGATATCTTCTTCTATTATATAGATTGTTTTGTTTCATTTTTTGCTTTGATGATGGTTTCCTTTATGTGCAAAAGAGTTTGTTTTACGTAGTCTCAATATTTTAATTTTATTTTTGTTTCATAGGACACCTATCTAGAAATATGTTGCTATCCCCAATGTCAAAGAAATTACTGCCTAGGTTTTCTTATAGTATTTTAATGTTTCAGGTCTCACATTTAGGCTTTTTGTCCATTTTGAGTTTGTTTTTGTATATAGTGTGAAAATGTTATCAAATATCATTCTTTTTACAGGAGGCTGTCCAGTTTTCACAGCACTATTTTTTTAAGAGACAGCATTTTTCTCATTGTATATTTCCTTGATATAAAAATAAAACAAAGACACTACAAAAAGTGAAAACTATAGGCCATTATTTATGATGAACATAATTGCAAAAATCCTCAACAAAATATTAACAAATTTAATCCAATAATACATTGAAAATTCATCATGATTAAGTGGGATTTATTCAAGAGATGCAAGGATATTTCAATAGTCACAAATTAATCTGCATGATAAACCATATTAACTACAGAAGGACAAAAAACATGTGATTATTTCATGAGATGCAGAAAAATATTTGATAAAGTTCAACATTTATTTATGATACAAGCTCCCAAGAAAGTAGGTTTAGAGGTGCCTGGGTGGCTCAGTCATTATGTGTCTGCCTTCAGCTCAGGTCATTATCCCAGGGTTCTGGGATTGGGCCCCACATCAGGCACCCTGCTAAGCAGGAAGCCTGCTTCTTCCTCTCTCACTCCTGGATTGTGTTCCTTCTCTCACTGCATCTCTCTCTATCAACTAAATAATTAAAACCTTTTTTTAAAAAAAGAAGGTTTAAAAGGAACATACCTCAATATAATAAAGACCATATATAAAACTCCTACAGGTAACATCTACTCAATTGGGAAAACTGAGACATTTTTCTCTAAGATCAGGATCAGGGATGTCCACTCTTATCAATTCTGTTCAACATAGGACTGGAAGTCCTAGCTTCAGTAATCTGAAAAGAAAAAGAAATAAAATGCATTGAAATTGGTGAAGAAGGAGTAAAATTTTCATTATTTGCAGATGGCATGATACAGTATAGAAAAAATTCTATGGACTCCACTGGAAAACTACTAAATCTAATAAATTAATTCAGAAATGTCACAGGAGAGGAAATTAGTATACAGAAATTTGTTGATTTTCTATATGCTAATAATAGTAACAAAAAAGAAATTAAGAAAATGATCACATTTACAATTTACCAAAGAGAATAAAATATTTTGGAAAAAAAACTTAAGCAATGAGATGATGACTGGTACTGTCAAAATCATAACACATTGATGAAATAAACTGAAGATGACACAAAAAAAGGAAAGTTATATCATGCTCATGGACGGAAGAACAAATATTGCTAAAATGACCATACTACCCAAAGTAATCTACAGATTCAATACAATCCCTATGAAAATATCACTACTATATATTACAGGAACAGAACAAATAGTCCTAAAATTTATATGACACAACAAAGAACCTTGAATAGCCAAAGCAACCTTGAGAAAGAAAAAAAAAAAACTTGAGGTATCACAATCCCAGATTTCAAGATATATCAGAAATCTATAATAATCAAAACAGAATGTTACTGGCACAAAAAATAGACACATAGATCAGTGGAAGAGAATAGAGAGCCTGGAAATAAACCCACACTTAAATGGTCAGCTTGCTTCCCAGATTGTGGCAAAAAGGTAGTGTGTCATAGCAATAAGTAATACAGTCTCTGCATGGGTAACCCTCTTACTTTCCTCACTTTTCTGGGGACAAAGGCAAAGGCCTATATAGTTAGGTCACATCCTATATTTTCTTCACTTTTTCACCAAATGGTAATAGCACCCTCTACCACCACTTTCATTAGCCAGCCTCTGATTGGAGAATTTAGAGTGATAGTGGAAAGATGAAGGCTGCCTTCTATTTCTAAAGAGAGAATCTAGGCTTTTACACATTCATAATTGAGAAGTTTTTCCTCCCACCCAACCCATTTCTTATTCAAAATCTTTGTAGACAGAGTTGTGATTTCCCAGAAATTCAGGAAAGTTCTTTTGGTTTTACTAGGAGAATTGATGGGTCTTTGCTGAATCTCAAACTCTTGGAGGTAAAAAGGGATTATGGTTCTTTTAATTGCATTTCTCATTTGGCCAGCCCTTATTTTTCTTTGTTATTCTGTTTACTGAGAATAGGGGAGTACTAGAGACAAAGGGCTGATATCCAAATCTATCAAGAACTCCTCAAACTCAACACCCCCCAAAAAGATATTCACATCAAAAAATGGGCAGAAGACATGAATTGATACTTCTCCATAGAAGACATGCAAATGGCTAACAGACACGTGAAAAAAATATTCATCATCTTTAGCCACCAGGGAAATTCAAATCAAACCACATTGAGATAGCACCTTACACCAGTCAGAATGGCCAAAATTAACAGGACAGGAAACAACAAGTGTTGGAGATGCTGCGGAGGAAGGTAAACCCTCTTACACTGTTGGTGGGAATGTAAGCTGGTGCAGCCACTTTAGAAAACAGTGTGGAGATTCCTCAAAAAATTAAAAATAGAGCTAACCTATGACCCTGTGATTTCACTCCTTGGTATTTACCCCAAAGATACAGATGTAGTGAAAAGAAGGGCCATATGTACCCCATTGTTTATAGCAGCAATGGCTACAATCACCAAACTGTGGAAAGAGTCAAGGTGTCCTTCAACAGATGAATGGCTAAAGAAAATATGGTCCATATACACAACGGAATATTACACCTCCATCAGAAAGGTTGAATACCCAACTTCTGTAGCAACATGGATGGGATTGGAAGATATTATGCTGAGTGAAATAAGCCAAGCAGAGAAAGTCAAATCTCATATGGTTTCACTTACTTGTGGAACATAAGGAGTAACATGGAGGATATTAGGAGAAGGAAAAGAAATGTGAACTGGGGTAAATCAGAAAAGGAGATGAAACATGAGAGACTATGGGCTCTGAGAGACAAACTGAGGGCTTTGGAAGGGAGGTGGTAGGGGGATGAATGAACCTGGTGGTAGGTATTAAGGAGGACACGTATTGCATGGAGCATTGGGTGTGGTGCATAAACAATGGATCTTGGAATACTGAAAAAATAAAATAAATTATTATATAAAAAAGAAATATTCATAACATTAAAAAAACTCTCAGAACTCAATTTCAAATAAAAATGATAACATGATAGGGCGCCTGCGTGGCTCAGTGGGTTAAGCCTCTGCCTTTGGCTCAGGTCATGATCTCAGTGTCCTGGGATCGAGGCCCGCCTTGGGCTCTCTGCTCCATGGGGAACCTGCTTTCTCTTCCTTCTCTGCCTGCCTCTCTGCCTACTTGAAATCTCTCTCTCTGTCAAATAAATAAATAAAATCTTTAAAAAATGATAACATGATAACAAATGATAACCTGTAATGCACATACAAAACACACACACACACACACACACACACACACACACACACACACACACAATTCAATTCAATGATGAGGAACCTGAATGGACCTTCCTTTGAAGAAGACATGCAGATGGCCAACAGACACATGAAGATGCTCAACATCACTAATAATTAGGGAAATGCAAATCAAAACCACAGCTAGATATTACCTCACACATGTTAGAGTGGATAAGATAAAAAACACAAATAAAAAGTGCTTATAAGAATTTGAGAAAAAGAAATCCTTACACACTGTTGGAATGAATGCAAAATATTGCAGCCATTATAGAGAACATTGTGGAGGTTTCCTCTAAAATTAAATATAGAACTACTATATGATCCAGCAATTCCACTTCTGGAAAGAATGAAAAGATATATAAACCTTTGTGTTTATAGCAGTGTTGTTTATAATGTCTAAGATATGGAACCAACCTAAGTACCCTTCAATAGATGAATAAACAAAGAACACGTGGTATACATACAATGGAATATTACTCAGTCATTAAAAAGAAATCTTGTCTTTTATGATGATACAAATGGATCTGGAGAATATTATATTATATGATATAAATCAGACAGAAAAAGACAAATACCATATGGTTTCATTTTACATGTGTAGTCTAGCAAAACTAAATAAATGTGCAAAGAAGACAAAATAAAACACAGACTTATAGGTACAGAGAACAATCTGGTGGTTGCCAGAGAGGAGGGAGGGAGGAGGGTGGGTGAAATAGGGGAAGGAGATTAGAAAGTATGATGTTCTAAAATAAGTTATACAGGGAAAGTATGATGTTCTAAAATAAGTTAGACAAGGGAATATGTTGTACAGCATAGATAATATTGTTAATCATATATAAGAAATTTGTATGGTGACAGGTGGTAGCTAGATTTATCATATTGATCATTTTGTAATGTATACAAAGGTTGACTCACTATGCTGTAAATCTGAAACTAATGTAAGATTTATGTCGATTGTACTTTAATAAAAAAAAACCTATTGAAGTGGTGTCTGGGTGGCTCAGTTTGTTAAGCATCCGGCTCCACACTTAGGGGAAGTCTGTTTGTGGATTCTCTCTATCCTTTTTCCTCTACCCTTGCTTGTGCATGTGCTCTTTCTCACTTTTCAAATAAATAAACAGATCTTTTTTTTAAAGAAACAGACCTATTGACAATTGAGCAGTTTTCAATGGTATGTGGCTATTTTCCCCTTTACACCACCCCTTATATATTTGGCTGCTACTTCCTTAACCTAAAAATCCTACTACTATGAGTCATAGACACCTTCCTGCCAATATGTGTTGAAAAAAGTGACAGTCACACTTTTCCATCACCCCCAAGAGGGTCCATTCCCTTAAAATTTGTCATAATAATGATAGTTAACATCTATTGAGTTCTTACCACATTTTGGGTACTGTGTTAGACATTTTATATATGTCATATCACTTAATTCTCACAACAATATTATAAAGTAGCTACTATTCATTACTTTGTCTTGCAGATGAAGAAACTGGCACAGAGAAGTTAAGTAACTTCCTGAAGATCACACAACCCATAAGTGGTTGAGCTGGGATTTAAATTTTGATCATCCTCTTTTCAAACCTTATTCTTACCATTACCTGTATTCATGTTCCCTTCCCTTCTCTCCCACACCACCCTTCATTTAAAAACTAGGACAGTAGTAGTTGATACAAAATTGTATAAATTATAGATTCCCATGTTGGACTTCCACAGAGTCTAAATCAGTATATCTGGAACAGAGTATGGGAATATGCAATTTTAATATGCTTTCAGGCAATTCTGATGCACTGGTAAGAGACCATCCTTTGAGGGCGCCTGGGTGGCTCAGTGGGTTAATGCCTCTGCCTTCAGCTTAGGTCATGATCTCAGGGTCGTGGGATGGAGGCCTACATCTGGCTCTCTGCTCAGCAGGGAGCCTGCTTTCTCTTCTCTCTCAGCCTGCCTGTGATCTCTCTCTCTCTTTTTCTCTCTCTGTCAAATAAATAAATAAAATGTTTTTAAAAAAAAGCCAGAGACCATTCTTTGAGAAACATTGTCTCAATGTTAACTGTTGTCTGCCCATCTGAACTAAGACTTCTTTGCAAGTGACCTTTCATTTTAACCCAAAAGATAGATATCTATCAGGAAACCTGAGTTGCTCAGTTGTTAAGTGTCTGCCTTCAGTTCAAGTCATGACCCTAGAGTCCTGGGATCAAGCCCTGCATCAGACTCCCTGTTTGGCGGGAAACCTGCTTTTCCTTCTCTCACTCGCCCTGCTTGTGTTCCCTCTCTAGCTGTGTTCCTTTATGCAAAATAACTAAAATATTTAAAGAAAAAAAAAGATGTCTATCACTCCCTTAAGGGGGCTGAAGCTAGATTTGGTAGAGTCTGGCAATTATCCCAAGCTCCCAAGGCTCCTCCATCTCTCTACATGTCTAGGGCAGTTACACTGTGAGAAGAAAAGGAATTTAAGGTTAAGATACAGAAAAATGAATTTGAACACCTTTTATTTTATTCTTTCTCCAGAGCGCTCTTCCTTCCCTTGTGGGAGAGAAAGTGGTTAAGTGGAAGGCATTCTAGAGTAGATTTTACTTGTTCTGGTGTCAATCGAAATAAAAACCTTTATGAAAGCATGGGACTTTTTTCCTCCTTTGGTCTCCCCAAAGCCACATTTTTTTTTGTATTTACTATGTGCTTAGGCATATTTTAAGCATTTTGTGCATTTTATTTTTTAATTTTTATTATTAATTTTTGAAGATCTTTCATATTCTTTATTATTAAAAAGCTATTATTGTAATGTTAGAAAATGTATGTTGAGATTGTTGAACTCAATGTGTGGTTTTAATCAGGTGTGATATATATGTCACACACACACATATATATTTGTACTGTACATTCACCCAAATTAGCAATGGGATAAACCAACACTTCCAAAAAGGAAATGCACACAAAACAACAAATGTTGGGCATTTTTATATCAAGCATAGAAGAATTATATTTCTTGTACCTCTTGCATCATTATTTGGCTGATTCTTTCATATGTGGCCTGGTAGGGGATGAGGTTAGCTTCTTTCTCCCATCTCTAATATGGCATCTTTCTTTTTGGTTTTTATTGTTACCAAAATTTTTTTCCAGTATTCCAAGATTCATTACCCATTCCCCAGACCCAGTGCTCCACGCTTTAGGTGTCCCCAGTACCCACTACCAGGCTCTCCCATCTCCCCACCCCCCTCCCTCCAAGTTCCTCAGTTTGTTTTTGTGTCCAAAGTCTCTGTTGTTTCGTTTCCGTCCCTAGATTACCCTAGTTCCCATTTACTTTCCTTCTCCCACTGTCCTCCAGTTTACCCCTCCTGCACCGCAAGTAAGTGAAACCATGCCATACTTGACTTTCTCTTCTTGGCTTATTTCACTCAGCATAATCTCTACCAGTCTGGTCCATGTTGCTACAAAAGTTGGATATTCATCCTTTCTGATGGAGGCATAGTATTCCATTGTATATATGTACCACATATTGTTTATCCATTCATCTGTTGATGGGCACGGTGGCGCTTTCCACAGTTTGGCGATTGTGGCCATTGCTGTGATGAACATTGGGGTAAATATGGCCCTTCCTTTCACTACATCCGTATCTTTGGAGTAAATGCCCAGTAGTGCGATTGCAGGGTCATAGGGTAGCTCTATCTTTAATTTTTTAAGGAATCTCCACACTGTTATCCAAAGCGCCTGCACCAGTTGACATTCCCACCAACAATGGAAGAGGGTTCCCCTTTCTCTGCAGCCTCTCCAACAATTGTTGTTTCCTGTCTTGTTAATTTTGGCCATTCTGACTGGTGTAAGGTGGTATCTCAGTGTGGTTTTGATTTGAATTTCCCTGATAGCTAGTGACGCTGAACATTTTTTCATGTGTCTGTTAGCCGTTTGTATATCTTCTACGGAGAAGTGCCTCTTCATGTCTCTTGCCCATTTTTTGATGTGTTCATCTTCTTTTT